>CAUYUJ010015728.1:120000-152500 GCA_963575745.1 Prorocentrum cordatum
GGAAAAAATAAGAAACATTTTGATTTTGTATTGTTTTTTACCGGTTAGGATGGGACCACCCGGATGCGGCCCTTACCTGCCGGCCTGAGGGGGGAGTAGGAGTATATTCTAATAAGGAATAAGGATAGGAGTAGGAGTAGGAGTAGGAGTTGTAGTAGTCGTAGTAGTCGTAGTAGTCGTTGTAGTCGGTGTTGTTGTGGTAGTCGCAGCCGTAGTCGTATTCGGAGTTGTTGCTGTTGCAGGGGAGGGAGGAAGCAGGAGGGAGGACGGAGGAGGGGGCAATTACCAGAACAAAAACAACGCTGCAAACCTACCACCTGTCAAGGCAGAAAGGGTTTTTATGTCCTTGTGTGTGGGGGGTCATCACGGGCGTGTTCCGGCGATCGTAGAATCCGGAGACAAAAAGAAGTTCACCCGTGGGGAGGAGGGAAGGTAGTAGTTGTAGTCGTAGAAGTTGGTGGTAATGAGAAGAATCCGGATGTAGTAGTATTGGTCGTACTCGTAGTCGTAGTAGTAGTCGTTTTTGATGAGAATGGTGATGGTAATTATGATGTTGATGATGCTGATGGTGATGATGATGATGAGGATGATGATGATGACGATGATGATGATGATGATGATGATGATGATGATGATGATGATGATGATGATGATGATGCAATAATAAGATTCGTTATGCGAGGCGTATTTTCCCCAGTGATAATGAGGTCTGGCCCCGCCGCTCCCCACCGCCGACCAAAACTGTATCGGCCGTAGACACTCAACAGTCAGGTCTTGAGGGGGATGCCTTATTATCCGGGGCATGCGGTTAGCCTGTGCGTGTTTTAATGTATCTCTTTCTCTCTGTGGTTCTGGGCCCCGCGGGTGAAACACTGCCCCAGGGGACACGGTCCAACATCGTTGCGGCCGTGGATAAACACACACACACACACACACACACACACACACACACACACACGCGCACACATGGTCGGATGTCTTCACGCATGCCTCCAGTAGGACAAGGATACCCAGACATCTGGCGTCACGACTTTTTCGAGACGTGGGCCCCCGACTTCTCGACCACTTCCCAGGGACCGGCTTCTCATCCGGAGTTCTTCTCTGACGGCCCCGCGAGGCCCTGTGAGGGCCCCGAGAGGCCGAAAACTATGCAACACTGCTGCCTCGATTCTTGTCGAGGCGCCGGGTGCCTGGGCACCTGGACGCCGAGCGATCTGGCACGGCCTCGCGGCGAACACGCCTGCCTCTCACAGCTCCCGCCCGCCGAGAGGCGCCGCCGGAGCGGCCCGCCCAGGCGCAGTGGCCCGCCGCCCGGCCGCCGCACCACGCCGCCGCGGCGCAGTGGCCGCCCGGCGGCCCCGCCGGGCTGTGGGCGCCCCCGGCCGGGGGGCCCGGCGGCCCCGGCGGGCTGTGGGCGCCCCCGGCCGCGCTGCCGGACGTGTCGCTGAAGGACGCCCGCGGGGGGGCGGGCCCCGCAGGGTCTCCCCGATCGGGAGCCTGGTCTGAGACGGGGGCCAAGGTAGACGGGGGTCAGCCAGAGCGCCCGATCTCGCAGGAGATCCAGGGCCAGGGTCGCCCATGGCCCAGGCTTCTGTGGGTGCCGGGTCCTGCAGGCTTTGGCAGGATCCTTCGCGTTGGCACCCGGGCTCGCAGGATTTTGCAGGGCTCTGCAGGGCCTGCCTCACCCGGGTCTGGATATGACCCGTGTCAGAAGATCCCTGCAGGTCTCCTCCTCCTCCTCCTCCTCCTCCTCCTCCTTCTCCTCCTCCTCCTCCTCCTCCTCCTCTCTGACGGCTCCCTGGGCCCGGCGAGGGCGCCCGGGAGCAGAGCACGGCCAGGCCTCCCGCGGCCGACGTGTCAGAAGACCCGTTTTCGTGCATCCGGGCGTTCTTTCCTGGATGTCGGCCCACGGGGCGCCCAATCGGGCCCGGGGACCGTCAGCAATTGGATCCGGGACGCACAGCCACCCCGAGGGAAGGGGTCGGGAGTTCTGCATGTTGGGCCGCGGATTGCAAGAAGTCCTCTCGGAGGATGCCGCTGAAGGACGCCCGTCAGAGGAGGAAAAGGTACGCACACCGCTACTTCCCCTTCGCCCAGTTTCCCCTTTCTGGGCCTCCTCGGAGACCCTCGTCGCCAACGCCAGATTCGCCTGGAGGTCCTCGTCAGCACGCACCCAGCCTGGGGTGTTCCCCAGCCTGGGGGCGGGCGAGGTTTCCTTCTCCTCCTCCTGGGAGCAGGCGAGGTTTCACTCGTCTTCCTCCTCCTCCTCCTGCTCCTGTTCCTCCTCTTCCTCGTCCTCCTCCCCGTCCCCTCCTCACCCTCTGTTCCTGCTCTTGCTGCTGCTGCTGCTGCTGCTGCTGCTGCTGCTGCTGCTGGTCCTCCTCCTCCTCCTCCAGGTGTTTCCCAGCCTGGGAGCACGAGCAGGAGGAGCAGGAAGCGGTCCAGGCATCGGTGTCCCCAGCCTGGGGGCGGGCGAGGTCTGCCACGGTGGGCGCCAAAGTTTTTGTTGCGTGCGCCGTCGTCGGACCTCGGAGGCTTCCCAGCCTCGGGGTTCAGGTGGGCCTGTCCCTCTACGGGAGGAACATGCAGAACTGGTAAAACAAAGCGTCTGGGGATTTTTTTCATGTATGCTTTGACCATGAGTGTGTGTGTGTGTGTGTTTTGACTATTTGCTATGTTTCGTCCAAAATCCCCCTGTAGGGGGACACGCCCGACTTCACCTCGGGATACTTTTCAGCACCTGGACCCCGCCCTCTCGCCCTGGATATCCGTGCCTGTTGGCCCGGCGGCCCGACGCCATCACCCAAGGTGCCGAAGTTTGTGCACAACGCCAGGGTTGAAGCAATTAATTGCTTGGGGAGTCGCGATTCCTGGACGGAAAACGGGCCCAGAACTGCGGGCACAAGAGGAGGAGGAGGAGGAGGAGGAGGAGGAGGAGGAGGAGGAGGAGGAGGAGGGAGGGGAGGGACGGGAGGAGAGGGACGGGAGGAGAGGACGGGGCCAGGACGAGGCTGTCAGAGCGCTCCGGAACGCCCTGAGCAAGCCGCGGCGATCGAGCCATATCCTCGACTCATCGACCCGAATAATATTTCTCTTCGGCCACACCTCGCGTTAGAGGGAGGGAGGGGACCTCCAGAGCCTCCGGATCTCAGAGATTCCTCCTCACCCGAACTTCTCCTCGTCCTGGCTTCGTCTTGGAGTGAGGGAGGGAGGGGCGGAGGGAGGCGCCCTATCGACACAGCGAGGCCGGGAGGAGTCGGTGGTCTCAGAAGCTTTGCTCCCGCCCCGGGATCCGGACCCCCGGACCCCCAGAGGCCCCCAGAGGTCCCCACAGAGGCCCGAAACGGGCCGAAGACTTCCAGTATCCGCCCGGAAACGTTCGGACTCCCTGCTGGGATCCTCGAGGAGGGTGGGGGGCAAAACTCATAATGGAGGATGACGATTAATAAATGACCGGGGGTCGTGTTCACGCGGCGGCGCCAGGGATGACGATTAGAGAAAACCGGCCGCGGGCTGGAAAACTATGTTTTTGATCGTTCTCCTCCAGTCAGAAATTGCATGCAGAAGTAGCAGAAAACTATTTGTTTTAATCGTTCTCTCCGATTTTGTTTGTTAATCGTCATCCCGCGTTAGGGAGGAGTCGGCGGCGACCTGCCCTCTTTGGGCGGCGGCCCGCGGGGCGAGGAGGCCCGGAGGGCGCTCGGCCTGCCGCCGGCGGCGGAGCCCGCCGAGCCGCCGAAGAGCGGCGCCAACAAGATGCCGGCGAGGCGCCCCGCCCCGTACGGCTCGAGTGCCCGGGCGTGCTCGCGTCGTATATCAGAGCCCCGAATCATCAGGGGTAACTCGGGTCAGGGCTAACTCGGGTTCGCTTGTCGGGAATCCAAGCCCGAGTTACCCCGGACCCGAGTTACCCCGGACAACTCGGGCGTCCAGAGCCCCGAATCATCAGGGGTAACTCGGGTCAGGGCTAACTCGGGTTCCTTTTTCGGGAATCCAAACCCGAGTTACCCCGGACACGAGTTACCCCGGACAACTCGGGCGCCAAAGTATAAGACGGGAGGCTGGTCGTCATGTTCTGCCCCGGGGGGCCCTCGCCGGGCCCCCCCTTTAGAGGCTCGTGCTACTCATGCTGCTTGGACCCTACCTATATAGATGGGTGTAAGATGCTTATAACCTCGTATAAGTATAGTGAATTTCGTAAGTATTCGTCATGTATCGTAAGTGTTTGTCTTGCCGCGTAACTCGACTTACGATACTTATAACTTGTTTTTCTGATTTGGCGAGGGGGGCCCCGGGGCCGTCAGGAAACAGCTGGGGACGAACAGCCGGTCCTGGGGAAAGGGTCGGGCCCTCGGGGGCGCCGTCCTAGAAAAATCAGGACGTCGCATGTCTGGGCCCAGGACTCGGTTTCGCCGACGTTTTTTCGACGAGCGCGTCCTGGATCTGACGGTCTGGTTGTCGTGGGATGTCTGCAGCGGGAGCTCGCGTTGAGGTTCAAATTGGCTCTCGTCATTTTCATGATGGCCCCGTCAGGCCAAGCCAAGTCTCCCGAACCCGAGTCTTGCGTCTCCCCGGCTCAGGCCCCAGGGCGCCGGGAGGAAGAGGAGGTTAAGCCCTGAGATGCTGGCGTTTCAATTCTTTCGAGCAGGGGAAATTCGCCCGCTTTCGGGACCCAAGACTCTCACGGATTGATGCGGCTAGTACCTTGGTCGCGATATTTTACAATGTTCCAATTTTGTCGCGCCGACGGATCTCACGGAAGGTACCGATATTGCTACCCTTGTCTCGATTTCTCCTTTTTCGGCCTCCTGGAAGGCCCTCGTCACCACCGCTGGATTCGCCCCGAATTCGGGTCAGAACGCAACCTGGGAGATTTGGGGAGCAGCGGTATTGGTACCTGTCGGTGTCCCCATCAGCGCTGACGGGGCTCTGCCAATCCCCTCCGAGATCCTCTGGCTGACCCAGGTTTGGGAGTGACCTGCAGCCGACCCCGCTCCCCCGCCCTTCGCGAACCCGGGCTTGGGAGTTATGCTGGCCCGCCTGGGTCCCCGACGCGGCCCTGGCTGACACGGGCTCGCGCTGACAGTCCCCGACGGGGCTGTCGGGGGAACAGTCGGGGGCAACGCGAGGGCGGGGGGTATGCTCGGGGGTAGGCACATCAAGGTTCGAGGTTGGAGATTGTCGGACGTTTTCGGCGATTCTCGTCGGTTTCCTGGGCTCGGCCTTCTCTTCAGGATGTCTTGCGGCAGTGCTCCTCATGCTCCCTCTTACGTGTTCCCCCCAGTATCTGGGCATTTCGAACTGCACGGTTTCAGCGTAGCCCGGTGCTTCCATAGCAGAGCTCTGAAGGATCCCATCGAGCCAGTCACCCAATGTTGCATCAGCGATCGATGTTCGGCATGGCTCGCGTATTTAATCATCTTACGCAGCTAATGGTTGATTGTTTTTAATATGATGTCCATTTAAAGAGCGCTCCAAACGAAAGCCACAGTTGTTGCATCTTCTCGCGCCAGCGCGTGGCCGTTGATGCACTCGACACGCAGCCGCGCCTATTGACGTGTCAGTGTAATTCGTGCAGGGGGTGTGCTCGTAGGATAACGGAGACCACCTCGGGTCCCGCAATCCTCCTGGAACTTCCGAAACCATTTGCACACGTTCCAAAACTAACGAGCGTTTCTGTATGTCGGGATTCGGGATGGAGGGAGGAGCCGGTGGTGGAGGGTGTCCCCGCGCGAGGTCCCGGCCAGCCACCGACGCGGCGCCCGCTCCTCCCCGCGGGCTGGAGCAGCTGTCCGCGGGGGGCCTGGCGGAGGGCCCCCGCTTGCACGCGTTGAAGGACGCAGCCTCAGCCAGCATGCAAGAGATGACTATTCATGTTTAGGTTTTGAGACGTTCCCAGACTTCGGGCGTATTGGGTTCGTCAACCCTGAGGATGACATGCAATTCTAGACGCTTTGCGTCACCCCACCAGAGAGCTTCCGCTCCCTGTCCGTTGCCTCGGAGCCGCCGACCAAAAAAGTCACCCCACCAGCCCATCAAGGAACGATGCCAAGGCGAGTTGCCATGACCGGGCATGTGGAGGAACGCAGTAGATTGAAAGCTGGGGAAACTGTCATACCCCAACAGGAGGATGGAGGAGGAATTGGAGGAGGAGGAGGAAGGGGAGGGGTAGGAGGGAGGAGGGAGGAGGAGAAACAAGCTGATGAGGAACAGGAGGACGAGGAGGAGGGCGAGCAGAAAGGCCAGAGGCCTCTTGGATGCTTCTCGGAGTGTCTTCGATGTCTGGCGAGAGCTTCTAGGAGGTCCTCTTGGAGCGTCTTGTGGTCTTCTTGGCGGTCCCTGGGGCCTCTTGGAGCATCTTGGGGACCTCTCGGGGGCTTCTTGGAGGCCTCCTGGGCGCCTCTTGGGGCCCTCTTGGGAACGTTGGAGGCCATCTTGGGGCCATATTGGAGGAGCTCGATCAAAGAAGGGGGGGTCAATTAGTTTCGCCCCTCTAGTTTCTCTTCGAAGGAGCTGGGTAGGTATGTCGGTCTGGCAGCTATGTAGCCGCCGTCGCCGCCACTTCGCCACCCGTCGTCTGGGCCTGACCGTCGGTCATGCGTTTCCGTGGTCCCCGTTGCTGCCTCGTCGCCGCCCGTCGTCTGGGCTTACATTGATTTGCATCGTTCCGCAGTGGTTGTTTTGCAATCGCACTACTTTGCAATCGTATTGCATTGCGTTGCTTGGCATTGCTTTGCACAACATAGATTGCACCAGACACGTTGCACCACATACATTGGTATACATATGTTGCTCCACATTTGTTGCATCACATAGAGTACACTACGTAGCTATAACCGTACCTCTGTGTATATATATATATATATGTGTGTACACAGATGTTGCGCAACATTCCTTGCACTCTATTAACTGCACAGCACAGATCGAATCACATTGATTGCATCACGTAGGCTTCACCGTACCTGGTGCGCCACAAAGATGGCACCACATACACTTCTTCACATATACTTCACCACACATATTTCCCCACATAAATGGCACCATGTACCACATAGGTTGCACAACTTAGTTCGCACCACACATTTTGCACCACATGCTTTGTCCGCATAGGTTGCACCACATAGATTGCACCACGTAGGTGGCGCAACATATATTGCATACCATAGATCGCGCAAACTATGCTGCACAACATCGATCGCACCACATAGATTGCAAGCATCGGTTGCACCACATAGCTGGCAAAGCCTACTGCATGAACGACACTGCATGGGTCCACGCTGCCTAACATCTTTGCTTCAGCAATGACGTTGGAGGTCTTGGATGATCGATCGTTTTCGGGCTGTGCCTCGGGCCCAGCTGCCTCTCGTGGCGATCCCGGCCCCCCCAGAACCTCCTCGACGAGGCAGAGCTGCTGGCAAGCACCCCGAGGCTGGGAAACTCTCGCAGACCGACAGCAACGCCCAAATCACCTCGGCGCCAGCGTCCGATGTTTGCCCTGGAGACTTGGGATGGCCTGCAGCCGCGGGGCGAGGTCCGAGGTCTCTGCTGGGACGCCGCTCTCTTGGCCCCGGGCTGCTCGTCGTGAGGACAGCCACGAGGCCTCGGGAGGCCTCCCTTCGAGGAGGGGGCAGGAGGTCGTCGTCGTTCTCCCCCCCTTCTCCCCCCACCATTCTCCAAAGTCTGGATTTTTTCCGATGTGGGGTCCCTGGAAGCCCCGACCCCATTCCCAAGAGCTCGGCGTTACATCCTGACGGACTTCGGGGCCCGGCGAGGGCCCTTGAGGCCAAACCTGGGGAGAACCAGAAACCGCAATTTGCCATGGTCCCTCCTACCATGGAGGCCTCAATCCTCTGCACGTTCTCGAGTCTCCCCGATCCCCGATCCCCCACGGTCCTCCACCCGCCTCGATCCCCGATCGACCCTCCTCGGCCCTCGATTTGGGGGGCGGAAAGATACGGATACGTGTTGTCCCCGGACCTCTCTTGGGGTGCGTTCTGACCAGAATTTCGAGGCGAATCCAGCGGTGACAACGAGGATTTCCCAGGAGGACCAGGAAAGGCCGAAAACGAAGGGGGACAACACGTATCCGTATCTTTTTCTCCCCCGATCGATGCCCCTCGACCGAGGAGGTCGTCCGCCATTCTCGGCCCCCGGGGTGCGCTTGAGGCCCCCGGGGCCATCGGACACCGATCGCGAGGGCCTGCCGTCGGAGGCTGGGGAACCCCCCCTTGGCTGCCAGAGGAGGAGGAGGCGGAGGAGGAGGAGGAGGAGGCGGAGGAGGAGGAGGAGGAGGAGGAGGAGGGAGGAGGGAGGAGGAGGGAGGAGGGAGGAGGAGGCCGATCGAGGCCCCGCCGTCGGGGGCCCGGAACCCCCCCCTTGGCTGCCAGAGGAGGCCGCCGCGGGGGCGTGCGCGGGCGCGTGGGGCTCCGTCGCCGCGACGGCCGCGGCGCCTGCGGGCTCGCCGGGGCCCACCTGGGCTCGCTTCGAGCGGGGTGCTCAGCAGGACGCCGAGGTCTCCTCCTCCTCCTCCTCCTCCTCCCCCTCCTCCTCCTCCTCCTCCTCCTCCTCCTCCTCCTCCTCTCCTCCTCTTCCTCCTCCTCCTTTTCTTGCGCAGGCTGCCGAGCGCACACGCTCGTAGCGTCAATCCTCCTCCTCCTCCTCCTCCTCCTCCTCCTCCTCCTCTTCCTCCTCTTCCTCCTCTTCCTCCTCCTCCTCCTCCTCCGGCCTCGCGGTCTGGGCCCAGGGGCCGTGACCCCGCGGATACGGGGGCGTTTTGCGGAGGATGTCCGCGCGGAGCGTGCCCGTGCAAGCCCGCAGGCGCGGGGTCGCGCCCCAGAGTCCAGACCGCGAGGGCGTGGATAGGGAATGCTCGGCGATCGCGAGGTCTTCGGACCCGGCCGCCTGGCGCTCCGATCTGCTCGCTGCGCGGGCCCCACCACCGGGTCTTTCTCCCCAGGGCCCGTTTCTCGTCCCGCGCCGTGCGCTGACGGCCCGGAGGCCCGACACCTGGCCTCCAGAGGCCGCACGCGCGACAGACCCGCCGCCTCGGCTTCTTCGGCTTCGAGATCATTTGGGCGCCTTTGGGCCCCTGGCCCAAGAGTATCGATCGGCACGGTTTCCTGATCCCTGGGGCCCGACCTGACAGCGTCGACGGGCATTGTGGTCGCGGCATGGGCGAGGAGGTGTCGCCCGCCTGCGTTCGAAGCGGCCGGCCCGTGGCGGGCATGCAGGATTGACCTTGACCATACCATTGGTCCCCGCAGGTTTTCCAGCCTCGGGGTGCTTTCCAGCAGCCCAGTCGCGCCGAGGGGGTGGCATAATCTTCCAGAACGGCCTCCAGAGGCTTGAGTTGCCTGACGAAAACGGCTGGTCCTCCCAGACCTTCGACGCATAGAAAACAATATTGTTTTTTGTCTCTGCTTTCGGACACTGGGGGTCCCCACGGAGCCCCAGACAGTCGAACACGATTCAAAAACGAGCCAGAAGGCTCGCATTTTCCGCGGACCCCGTGTTGAAGAAATCAAGACATCGGATCTGTTGCTTGATCCTTCCAGACGGCACGAAGAGAACCCATGCATCCAAAGGCTTGATTTTGGCAATTCTTGCTTTTCCCTCCAACTTCGGCCCCGAGATGCCCTTCTTGGGCCCTGGGGCCCTCAAGTCTGGATCTGTAGCGAAACGCTCCCCCCCCTGGAAGGGGCATGCACAGGACAGCGGATTGAACAAGTGCGTCGGCGGATCTCTTGGTCTAGACCAGCCCCAGCGTGAAGAGAAGGGATCCTCGAGGGTGCCCGCAGTTCGGTCGGTGCGGCTGCGTCGCAGTCGGTTGCGTTCGGTCGGTCCGGTCTGGTCGGCTGACACGTCGCTACCAGGCCGCCGCGCCTTTGCAGACTGCTCGCGGCCTGTCGGTCTTGATTGCGCTGTCGGTTCGGCCGGTTGTCGGTTGCGTTGTCGCCGTGGGCGGCCGTTGTCCTTGAGGAGAGGAGGGTTTTCGCCGCCTTCGGACGGGAGTGCGGGGGCGTGGCAGTCGTGCAGCGAGCGCGCCCCCGTCGCCCGCAGCCGCCGCTTCTTCTGCCGGCACGAGCGGCAGCGATCCGCCCGGTGGCCCGGGGGAGCACGTGCTGCACTTGCTGGAGTTTGTGCTCATGGACGACACCAACATGGCGCATGATCAAACGGATTGCACGACCTGCCCGTCGAAAAATACTTGGAGCGCGAGGCTGTCCCTGGAAATGCCCCATGTGTGTTCAGGACTTGTGCCTGGGCATCCTGCGGACGGATCGTCTCAATCCCAGGGTTTCTTCTATCGATTTAGGCTCCCGAGGGCTGTTGTCGGGCCCCGGGATAGTCAAAAGATGTTGCGGGACGACACACGTGACGATTCAACATCACACACACACACACACAAACACCCATACCTATAGGAGGGACGGAGAAGGTTATGGGTGCGTGTTGTCGGATGGGGTTCCCCGCTCGAGCGGGAGCCCCCCCCAGGGTCCGACAATCCGCACCCATACCCATAGACAGTCCTCCTCCCTCCGACCCCCCTATTGGTATGGGTGCGTGTTTTTCGTTCGTTGAAGCTATTGAAAGAAGGGGTCGAGACTTGTGAGGCCGCGGATTGGACCAGGCGTTGGATGTCTGGTTGTCCACCAGGTACCGCTTCCTTCATGCCAAGCTTGCGAGAGCAGGGATACATACTTCGAGGATTGGGAATCAGGAGTCAAGGAGGAGGCGGAGGAAAAAAAGAAGCAGGAGGAGGAGGAAGGAGTTCCTGGTCGTTTTCCGCAATGTTCTGGACCTGTGGCTCCCAGGACCTCTAAGACCTCCGCGGAGGCCTCTGGAGATTTCCCTTCCATTTTCCAAGAGGAAGAGGGTCGCGGATTGGGGATCGCGGTCTCTGAGCGTTTCTGTTGCTCGTGATGGGGGAGGCTGTTGTCCAGAATTTCCTGGGGGACCCATCGGATCGTAGACCCCTCTCGCGGGATCGTCGATGCGATGGTCTCCCACAGGGGGGTAAGGAACGCAGCTCCCCCGGTTGTCTCTATATGCGGCCTCTGACGACGCAAAGCTCGAGCTCTCGATCTCTCGGCTGGATACGGACTCGAAGGTACAGTGAAGGCGCAAACCAGGAGAGGCCCAGGAGTCATCGAAATTCTGGTCAAAACACAGCCCTGTAATATGCCAAGGGTCGATCCAAGAGAGGGGTGGCAGGAGGAGGGAGACGAGGGAGAAGGAGGAGGAGAAGGGGTGAGGAGAGTCGAAATCCTTGTTTCTGTGTCACTCGGTGGCGCCACTGACAAAGTTCAACGCGTTTGCGAACCGAACCTCGTCCCTCTCTCGCGTCTCATCCCCCTCCCCGATGTCAGGTCGACGGGCTGGTCGTATCGGGGTCGGTGCCACAAGTCGGAATGAGGCTGCGCTGATCAGCGCGCCTCTCCTCGGGCCCGCGCTTCTCGTGACACTTTGTTGTACGGCTTTCGAGCGTCGCCCATGACTGAATCGGGCTAGGTAGATGGGCGGGTCTGTCTCGATCGGGGTCGGTGTCTGACCATGGATCAGCTTGTGTTGCTTCCAAGGCCAGAGGACTTCACCGGAGTCTGGGTCGACATCAAGGGTAATCCGGTCAACGTGGTCAATGGGGCACAAGAGGGACGGCATGCCAAGCTTACAGCCAACGTCTCGCGCCCACCGCGAAAAGACGTCGTGTTGAAGATCGAGTTGATCAAAGGCGTTGGATGGCACTGTGGGAACGCCGAGCTCGACAGTACGTGGAGCACCACAGAGGAGTTGCACTGGGTAAGAGAGGACGGCTTCCGATCTGTGTGGACGCGCGCCCGGCATTGACTGAGCCACGTCGCCATGTAGTATGTTGATCCAGTGGCTGGGATCGTTTTAGCAGGTCGGAGTGTCCCGGCTTTTCGCTTGTCCCAAGTGTTCGCCTCCCTCGTATCCCCTTCTCCCCCTCCTCGGGCGACGAGATCTATAGATGTACACTGGCCCTGGCCAGGCACTGGTTCCAGGAGCGATGCATATGCCCTCCTTGCCAAGCAAGGAGGGCGTATGCATCGCTCCTGGTCCCAGGCTATGCCTGGCCAGACGCAGTGGATCTGTATGAATATCGTCGCCCCACCTCTCATCTCCAAGAGAAAGAGTCTGTGCCTAAACATATTGTTGCGGAGATTCCCCAAGATTCCATCGATCGTTGCTGAAAGCGGTGCCTCGCGAACGTAGCGCCAGGCAGGGAGGGCCAAGCTCCGATCGAAGAAATCCGCGCGGGCCTGCAATTCAAGAATGAGAATCCTTCCTCCCTCTAGCGACGAAGACATCCCGAAAATTGCCTCCTGACCTCCTCCCCTTCCTTAGGGGAGCGAAGAATGACATAAACATGCAAACTTGGAGGTCCGCGCGGATTTCTCGGATCCGCGCTGGAGCCCCCTGGCGGCGCCTCCGAAGCCGCCCCTGGCGCGCTCCGCGCGCCAGGGAGGTGAGGCGGTTCAGCGCAGATCCAAGAAATCCGCACGGACCTCCGGGTTTTATGGTTCTGTCATTTTTCGCTCCCCTTTTCCTGCTCCCCGTCCCCCTCGAGAGAAGGCACCCGCTGAAGAGCCCAGCCGCGCCGCGAGCTGCGCGCACTTTTCGGTTTGCCGGCTTCTGACCCGCCTCGCTGCTCGTCGCAGGCCTCTCCTCTCCCCCTGTCCCCGAGCTCCCCTTCCTACCACGACCTAGGTGCTTCGATGATGTGGAGCACGTGGTTCCCGCTGCTGGCGCGTTCTATCAGACCGGATTTGCGATGGCCTTCCACCAGAAAGGCGCGGCCAAGGAGTCCAAGGAGAGGCCCGGATTCGACCAGACCCGGGAGCGACCCTTCGCCAGAGCGGCCTTTGGTTCGGGCCCACGGGATTCTGCAGCACGGGCTTTCGCGGTTGGGTTTGGTCGTCCCGGCGGCCTCCGAAAGCCGCGCACTAAGGGTCACTCTTGCTCAGGGCGAAATCTGGCGTGTAGCCGACAGAGGCCTCGCGTCACGGGCAGAGATCCGGACGGCCGGGTTCTGCCTCAGTCTGGGGCTTTAGCGGGTCGTGGGTATGGGTCGGCGGCCAGCGCGGTGTAACTCAGCTCTTGGGCCGTGCGATCACCACCCCCTCCTTCTGCCCGTGCCCTTCCCCCCCTTCCTCCCTCCCTTGTTCTACTTCGTCCCATGCCCCCCCTGCCACCTCGTCCGCGCACATGCCCAGGTAGTCAGGTAGCGAGCTAGGTGTGTAGATCGGTAGGCAGGTACGTAGGTAGGTCGGTAGGTGAGTAGGTGGGTTGGTAGATCGGTCGGAAGGTAGGCAGGTAATTAGGTTAGATGGGTGGGTAGGTAGAGGAGGAGGAGGTGGAGGAGGAGGAGGAGGAGGAGACAGAGGAGGAGGGGCAGGAGGAGGAGGAGGAGGAGGAGGAGGAAGAGCAGCAGGAGCAGAATGAGGAGGAGCAGGATGAGGAGGAGGAGGAGGAGGAGGAGGACAATGATGGAGGGTAGACGAGGAGAAGGAGGGGCAGCAGCGGCGAGGGGCGGACGGACGAGGGTCAGCACGACGACGCGGGAGCGGCCGTCGCGACAGACGGCCGGCGCACCCCGCACCTCGCGGCCCGCCCGCCGCCGCGCCCTCGCCCGACCTCGCAAGGGCGGCCGGCGGTGCCCACCTAGCGGTGGCCAGCCAGCCATGTCGGGCCGCAGTTTCGATGCGGTGCGGCGGGGGTCCGCGGCGGGCGCGGAACCCGAGGACGGCGCGGGGTTGGCTTGGAGGGGTCCTCGGCATCGCCCCCCTCCCCCTCCACCTCCTCCTCCTCCTCCTCCTCCTCCTCCTCCTCCTCCTCCTCCTCCTCCTCTATCCTCCTCATCCTCCGCCTCCTCCTCCTCCTCCTCCTCCTCCTCCTCCTCCTCCCTATCCTCCTCATCCTCCGCCTCCTCCTCCTCCTCCTCCTCCTCCTCCTCCGCCGCATCTTCCTCCTAATGCTCCTCCTCATCGTTTCGGTCCTCCTCGTCCAGCTCCTCCTCCTCCTCCTCCTCCTCCTTCTTCTCCTCCTCCTCCTCCTCCTCCTCCTCCTCCTCCTCCTCCTCCTCCTCCTCCTCGTGAGGGTCCTACAGGAGTGGGGGTTGGGTGGAGGTGTTGGTGGAGGAGGACGCGGAGAAGGATTCGCGTGATGAGGGCGGACAGGGAGGGAAGACTGGGAGGATGGGAGTGGGATGCAGGAGGAGGGAGAGGAGGAGGGGGTGATAATCGAAGAGCATGCGATTTATCCCCCCACTCCCCCGCCTCTACCATCTAGTTTGTTTGGTCTCCAGGGGGCCTCCCTCCATGGGAGCCTGGGAGGCCTTCGTGATGCACCCCAAGACCTCCAGAGGACTCGTTGGGGAAGAGCAGGAGATTGGGGATGAGCAGGGGGGGGGGGTATGAGGAGGGGGAGGGGAGGGGGGGGGAAGAAGGGGGTAAATGAGGAGGAAAACAAGACGAGGGGGATCAGGAGGAGGAGGAGCAGGGCAGGAGGAGGGGAGGATATGAGTGGGAGCAGGGAGAGCAGGAGAGGAGCGGGAGGGGCAGCGGCAGCGGCAGCCAGAGCAGAAGGGATGGCAGCCGTGGAAGCAGCGGCCCAGGGCGCAAGGCCTTTGCCAGTGCTGGGATCGGGGGCTCCCAAACTCCAGCGAGCTGAGAGGTTCAGGACTTCGGAGGATTTGGAAATACGGCACCCCTGCTGGCAACCAGACCTCCACCGCATGGACAAAAACAAAGCATCTTAGCTGGCGTGGACCCCACGCAGTTCGTGATTGCACCATGGAGGGGGACGCTATGTGATGCAAGCTAGGTCGTGCAAGCTATGGAGTGTAAGTTACGTGGAGTGAGCTGTGGAGGTATCACTTAGGCGGTGCAAGCTATGTCGCGTAGTTTATGGTGTGAGCTTGAGGTTGACGCGATGCGGCGTAAGCTATGCGTTGCAACTTGTGTAGTGCAGGCGAAGCGGTGTAAGATATGTGGTCCAAGTTATGTGGTGTAAGCTCAGCGCCGCGCGGAGCCCACGAGCGCCCAGAAGACGGCACGGGGGGCCACGCGGTGCAACCTCGGTGGACCCGCCCAGCGCACCAGGGTGCCCACGAGCTCCCGTGATGCGGCACTGGGCGGCGCAACTCTAAGAATCCTCGGCGGGCCCGTCCAACTGCTGAAGAAACCGAGCGAAGAACCCCTCGGTGCAGGCACTGTTGGGGGAATCTAGGTTCGTCAATCCCATTACGCCGTCACATGCATCACAGGGCCACAGGGCCGTCAAAAACTTATCTTGATGACAAGACGCCCCGGGGAACGGGTCGTGACCTCCTGGTACCCCTCCTTGAAGATGGAGCAGTCGATCTCTTTGGTTGCTCGCCTTCGCTCATCGCTGTGAAGGAATTGGTTCTCAAGGGGGGCGGATCGTGCAGGTCTTTGGACGTCTCGTTCTTCTCGGGCCGTTCCCGGGCCCCGGGACCGTAAACGAACGCACTCAGGATGAAAAGAGAGCCCCGAGGAGAGGCTCCAGGATCCGGGTCCCGTGTATCCTCAGGATCCGTTCCCTTCTCGCCAAGTGTCAGACTTGCTCACCCCTCTGTTCGCTGCCCTGCCCCCTTCTGTGTTCTGGTGTTGCCGCCCCAGGGCGGGGGGGATCCAGGGATCAGTGGGCAATATTCACTCCATGTTCGCTCCATTCTCACTCTACTTTCGCCCGCACCTTTGTATCCCCACATTCTGGTGTCGCGTAGCTGCCAGGGCAGGATCGGTTGCGCTGTCCAAGAACGAGCGCGCCTGCCGACAGCGCTGGCAGCATGCAGCTGTATGCTCATGTGCCCTCCGTGGCTTCTCGTGTCGGGAAACGTGCATTTTGGAACAGGCTCTGGGTATGCATGCAAGCAGGTATTGCAGATGCAGGCTGACGTACATCGGCCACTCTGGGATTGCTGCCACGGCGTGCCCCGTGTTTGGCGGCGCGAGCACTGGGGTGCCGCGAGGGAAGCCGCCTTTTGAGACGGCGGATGGGCTTCTTGGAAGGCAGGCAGGTGGCTTCTATTAAGCCTGTCCTTCCATGCGAACTTCCCCCAATTCAAAGAAGCCCCCCGCCGCCACCCGCCTGTGCGTGTCGCCAACGCATGTTTTGCTGGCTGCCCCCGCGCAGTCGTGGCATCCATACCAATGTAGTGCGTGATCGTCCGCCTCTCAGGTCACGGTCGCCATGACGAGTGGCCTCCGTCACACGCTCCCTGAACAGTTCGAGCACACCTGGCTCCCACTCGAGCTTGCTCGCCGAGCGGAGTCGTCCTCACCCCAAGGCGCCCGACGCGCCCTAAACCCCCAAGAGAGGGCCCCGCCTTCAGCGCACCTCGCCTGCGGCGGGGGCCAGCGGGAGGCCGGTGGAAGCAGAAGGGTGGCGGTCGCGCTGGCGACGGGCGGCGGGTAAGAGAAGGTGAGACGCCAGCATGATTGGATACAGGATATCTTGAGCTTTGTGGGCCCCGGAAACGGCAGGGCCGTTTTTTCACCGTTTCCCCAAAAATGCTCCTTGCAAATGGAAAAGGCAGAACAAACGGCGACCAGAAACGGCAAAAGAACGGCTCCAGGATTGGAACCGGAGCCAGAACCGGTCAAAAAACAGCGACGGAACCGGCAAAAAAACGGCTTTGGAACCACCCAAAAAACGGCAAAACGGAACCAGTAAAAAAACAGCCCTGTCGTTTCCAGGGCCCACTAAGATCTTGAGTCGGCCATGTGACTTGAATGACTGCTGTGCCAAGACCCCTCGGCCCACGAGTACAGGTGGCCGTCACAGCCCCCGGTTGCACCTCCTGAGAGATAAGCTTCTGCATCGTCTTGGTATGTCGTAAGTTGGTTCAGTCCGGTTTAGTGCGGCTCAGTATTGATCGTAACATGGCTCAATGCGGCTTCATGATCCCCAAATCGGGCTCCACGGCCTTCCATCGTTCCCATGTGGCCTGAACCAATACAGTGATGTATTTCGCCCTAGACCGCATGTGGTGTCGCTCGATCGCACGGTCGAGGGTCACCGCCAGCGCCGTTGCGAGAGGGCAGCCATGCAAAGAGCTTGATGGAAGGTCGAAGTTTGTTGGTCTCCTATTTTGGGGTGCATTCACGTTGCATGCTTGAAAGTGGGCTCTTGGGGTGTACGCCAAAGGTTGCCTTGTGGCTGTTTTGATGTACGTCTGTATTTTTGCCGATTGATCTCGATCGCACTGAAGTTGTGCGTCGCCAGGCAGCTTCGCCGGGTGGCGAGCCAGACGACTCCGGGGTTCCGCCCCGTTGGGTTGTCGCCACCATCTCCCTGCGCCTGGCGTTTGCGCCTTCGGGGCACTAGCGTCGGCCAGGAATGTATTTCTGTCTTCTGGGTCAGATTGCCAGACCCTTGCGATCCGAGGAGGGGGGGTCGCTTCTTTCCCAAGCAGTGTTTTCTTGCAAAGTGTCCTCACAGTTGGCTTGGTCTGGAGGGTTCCTGCTTGCTTGTGAAGAGAATCGGTGGGTGCCGTGCCTGGCAGGCCAGCCTTCCTCGGGATCCTTGGTTCTTCGGTTCCTTGGTATTGGTTCCTTGCTGCCTTCCTCGGGTTCCTCGGTGTTGGTTCCTGGGTCTTGTTTCCTTGGTTCCTGGGTCTTGATTCCTCGGTTCCATGGTTCCTTCCTCGGGTTCCTTGGTTTGGGTTTCTTGGTTCTTTGGTTTAGTTAATTTGTGGTCGCGAGTCCTTGCTGCCTTTCTCGGGTTCCTTGGCGTTGGTTCATCGGCCCTTTTAGCCCCTGTTCCTTAGATCGTCTTGGTGCTTTGGTTCCTTGGGTACTTGGCCTTGGTTCCTCGGCTCCTTGGTCTTGGTTGCTGTCTGCGCCCTGGTTCCTTGAATCCTTGGACTTTACTCCGCGCTGCCTCGCCTCGAATGCCAAACAACGCCACGCAATGCCAATGAGCGGCAAGTAATGCCACAAACTGCTCAGCAGTGTCAAGCAATGCCATACACCACCGAAAAATGCCACGCAATGCCAAGCACTGGCGAGCAACATGCCAAGCACTACGCCAAGCGATACCAGGCAATGCCAGGCAAAGCGCCCATGGAAGAGGAAGCTTAACTCTAGTTGGGATCGCGTGGGTTCATTCGCTTCTCGTCCTTGCGGTATCGGATATGCCCGCCGAGGTTTCTTCTTGTGCCGGCTTGTGTGCACCCGTGGGCGCCTCGTGCGCCGCGTGCGCGTGGTGCCCGCCCGTGAGCGCCTCGTGCACCATGTAAGTTGCAGCACCCTGTTTGCAGCACGCAGCTTGCGCCGCATAGCTCACACCAGATGGATTGCACCACGCGGCTTGAACCACACAGCCTACACCACACACATGTTGCAGTGCGCAGCTTGCGCGCACTTGCGCGACATAGCGTAAACCACATCGCTGGTATCTCGCAGCTTGCATCACAGAACTGGCACCGCATGGATTTGCACCACTTCCCTTGCACCACGTTGCCTGCGCCATATAGCCTACGAGCCCACAGTGCAGACATTTACTGTTTGGTGTCTGCGCTGGCACGTCTCTATTGGCGTATTTGGGCACGTGGGGAAGGGGAGAGTGGCGGCCCGGCCATATCCGCGATCATTTTCAGATCCGCCCCCCTCTTCACCACTACGTTCTTTATTTTGCAAACGTACGACCTTGATTCAAACGCCGCTCCGTTTCCAGACCAGCCCCAGAAGCATTGCCGTTGGAATCACAATGTTACACCACCATGTTTTCCGTACTCGTCGAATTCGCCAGCCCATTTGCACTACCCTCATCACCATTGCCGTGGAATGGGTTCGCTAGTGTTCCACCAGCATCGTCTCCACCAGCATCGTCATCACCATCACCGTCACCGCCATCATCATCACCACTATCCTCATTTCCACACCACAACTTCCGCCATCCTCATCACCAGCAGCAGTATTATCACCACCGTCATCATCACCACCGTCATCATCATAGATGTTCCCCGCCAGAGTTGGGGGTGAGCGAGCGAGACTCGTTTCCTGCTGGGGCTGGCTTTGGAATTGCACTCGTCCGCACGGGCCCTACACGGCAGGAGGAGATGACCGTCACCCAGACGGGGCGTGTGGATCGTGCTCCAATTCGGGTGTTGCGTTATCGAAGCGAGCGTCGCGAGCCACATGTCGGCGCTGCGGGGTGGCCAACAAGAAACGCAAACCAGAACCCACCCATTACGACTCAGGGAAGTCAGCGAGGAGGGCGCCCTGGCACCTCAGCTGGAGTGACGATGGGCTCACCTTGGCCGAGAAGACCAAGGGCAAACCCACCATCGTCATTGAAGCAGGACGGGGGCGACCCCATCCTTGACCCAGAGAGCTCGCGGTTCAAGCTGGCAATACATCGGGTGCCTGGAGCAGCCTGCAGGGCAAGCCTATCAAGGGCTGCGGCTCCAAATTCTAAGTCCTTGCCTGTCGTCGTCGTCGGGTGGAGGAGAGTAATACCCAGCTGTATTACTTTCGGGGGAACCCAAGTTGCCGAACCTGCCCCACCACAGGAGCGAGACGGAGGCCAAAGTCGTCAAGACAGAGGGCATGGCCAAGGGGCTCGAGGAGGAGCTGGTTGCGACCGGGGCGTATCTGGACGAGGAGATCGTGGCGTTCATGCAGCAGCAACCGCCATCGGGGAGTAATTATGCAGACACCACCGCGAAGGTCATGCAGGAGGAGAGTGTCTTGGGGCACCCCCGCCGCGAAGATCGCAGCTTGCGCAGGCGTTCGAAGTCTTTATAGGAAAGTTCGGAGGAGATGACGGCGCCCGCATGACCATGCGGGCGCGGGACTTGGTGACGGCGGCGGGCGCGGCCCAAGCAGCAGCAAACGCAGCGGCGGCAGAGCACGCTCGTGCATCGGCCCCATTGGCCGCAGCCGCAGACGCGAAATTGCGGGTGGCAGCGCTTGGGCAGGGCACGGCGGGGGAGGACGTCCCCGCGGGTGATGTTGATCGCGATGAGTTTGGATCTTTCGGCTTGGGAGCGGGACCCATGCCAGGCGTCGACCAGCTTCGCGAGGCGAGGAAGCAGCGCCGCGTCGAGCTGGATTGGGCAGCGGTCAATCGCAAAAGGGTCGCAGCAGCTGACCCCGCCCGCTGCGCCAGGACATGGCGCAGCAGTTGGCTTCGCGGCGACGGCAGGAGGCTGCTCAGGTCGAGTTCGAGGAAGCATCCCGGATTCGCGATGGTCAACGCCGACGGCGCGGGATGGGGGCGCTTGACGGCGATGTGGGCCCGGGGTCCCGCTGAGTCCGCGCAGGCGACACCTTGCGGGTGCGCGCAGGAGACGCAGCTCTTCGAGGAGCGGCTGGCGGCGGGGGAACAGCGACGCAGGCAGCATTGTGTCGCGGCGGCGCTGGCAGCAGGCGCTGCGGGAACGGGCACCAGCGACGGGGGCCAGACGCGTGGGGCCTCAGGAGCTAGAGGAACCTCCGCAGAGGCGAAGTCTGGCTTGGCGGGACTAGCGGAGACTGGCTCGAGACACGACAACGGCGAAGGCAGGCGCGCGGCAGCCTTGGTCAGCGGGCTGCGGCCTGGAGGAGCGCTAGTCGCGAGCGCGTACCAGGCGAATGACAGCCCGCGCGAGCGATCGCGGGGGGGGCGCCCGCAGTTGGGAGAAGTCGCGGCGGGCGCGGGTGCGCCCCTTCATCCTGGTAGGAGAATGGAACACTGACGCGAATGGAGAAGGCGCAGCCGTGGCTGGCGCCCATCGGGGGCGCGGCGGTCTCCGACCGGGCGCGCTCCAGGTCGGCGTGGACTTGAATTATTCATCGTGTCGAGCGACCTTCTTCGCCGCGCCGAGGAGCGCACGGTGCCGGCGGCGTCGTTCAGGCCGCGCTCGGCGGTCGGGCAGTCGCTGAGGGCGCGCGGGCGGGTGCCGTGGGAAAAGGGCCTGTGGCGGCGGCGGCCACCCCGGCCAGGAGGCCCGCGGGGATTCGGCTGCAGCCCCCGCCAGCGCCGGGCGAGGAAGCCAGGGGGCGCAAGGACGCGGACTCGTTGGAGGCGATCGAGGAGCGGGCGGGCCACGGCGCAGTTCGAGGCGTCGCTTGCCAAGCTGCATCAGCTGGACATGAACGGCAAGCAAGGCCGCCGCGCGGGCAGAGGCGAGCCGCCTCGCGTCACATGGAGGACCCCGGACCTCCGCGGGGAAGAATTTCAGCAGCGCGGAGTCTTGAGGCCCGCGGCGCGCGCGGAGGTGAGGTGCCTCCTCGCGGCGGCGGGGTGCATGGCCATGACAATGGGGGGCGCGGCGGCAACGTGGCCTGGCGAGGCGGTCGGAGTGGCGCCAGCGAAATGTCGGGCCAGGTCTGTCAACCTGGGGCAGGCGCCCCAGCGCGTGGAAGATGAGCGGGTCGAGGAGACCAGAGGGGTGGCGGGGGCGCCCAATGCCAAGCTCGCGCGCAACTGGCGCCGGGGGCTCGGCGAGTGGATCTGGCCCCCGCTGGTCGTCGGCGGCAAGCAGGTTTATTCTATATTGCGCGGGCCTGGCGGTTCGATTCCAGGCGAATTCGGGGGTCCGCGGCAGCCTCGGCGGCGGCAGGCAGCGCGGGCGCTGCAGCGGCGCACTGGGCAGGCGACGTCCGCGCCCGCGAGGAGGGCCAGGACAGACGGGGCCGCGCTTTGCGGACCGCTCGCGGCCCCGTCAGAGTTTGGCAGCCAGCGCGGCCGCCGCTCGGGAGGCCCATCGTGGAAGCGGCTAGGCAGGCGTCGACAGCATATGGCGCCAGTGCAGAGCGCGGCGCAGACCCCCTCAACCCGAGACAGCTAGAGCGCGCGTCGGAGCAGCAGAAGGAGGTGTTGCCCCGTTCGGCACGGCGGCGGATGTGGTCGACGCGCTGCCGATGGCGGCCATCTGCCCCATGATTGCCATGCTGGCTACGGAGAGCGAGGGGTGGAGGCCAATAGGCTTCCTCCAGTGGTTCCCCAGATGGGTGCAAAAATGTGAATGGCACAAGCCGTGAGGCGGGGGTCTGACATCGCCGAAGAGGCCGTTGTGAACCCTTGAGGAGGGGGGGGGGGGGAGGGGCAAGCAGCTGCCGAGGTGGCTCGGTGACAGGCGCTCCGCAGCGAGGCAAGCAGGGCGCAACGCTTGGAATTGGGCCGCGTGCTCTCGGCGGTCTACGAGGTGGTCTCTCTCGCAATGGCGCAGAGGAGGGCGCTGGACATGGGGTGCCCCGAGCGGCTCACTCAGGCTGCGCTGCGCGCGTGCGGGGGCCCCAGATGCATCGCGATTGACGGAGTCGACAGCGCGTCGGCGTGCAGCAAGTGGGCCCGTCTCGGGCTGCAGTCGCGCTGATTGAGCCCTCAGATGCGACGCGCTGGTCCTCGGGGCTGGGCCTCGTAGCGTCTGGAAAAGGGGTGGGCGTAGCCATCGTGCTCGGCGACTGCTCGCTTCGCTAGCTGACGGGTCTTGGGGGGGGGCGCGCTGTCTCGGAGGGGCAGCCAGAGGCTTCATCCCGCGGATCGAAGACGACATGGGTGCAACGTCTCGCGCGCCAAGTCGGCGGTGCTCGCGTCGTCCGACGCGTTGATGGAGGCCCTGTGAAGGGTCATCAGCGCGGGCGAGCTCAGGCAGTCCGACGAGGCGCGCAACCTGGAAAGGGGGGCTACGGCGCCATGTCGGTCGCGTCGGCGGCGGCGGACAAGAGGCGGGCGAATGCGTCCTGTCAGGCCGCCCACGTCAGCCAGGCCAGAGGAGCGATCATCTCAATATCTCCGAAGTTGTTGCAGAGCGGGCCATTGCCAGCCGCGCACCCTTCGATTGCGAGGCCATGGCATGATCGCCGGCGAAGCTGCAAGTGTAGGGGGGGGGGGGGGGGGCAGGTGGCCACGATGCTGTTTGGCACGGCACCTGGCTACAGCGCGGCCGGCAGGGTCGCTTGCGCATCGGCTGGGGAGCGAAGTCGGCCATGGCCATCAAGGACGAGAGTGGCTGAGAGCTGGGCCTCATGAAGCGCGAGCCCCATGCTCTGAACCCAGCCGTGGAGCAGGGCGTCGCGGGCGCGTCGTGGCGCGAGGCGGCGGGCCGCCACGAGACGCTGGACATGGCGTGGCGCGGCGGAGGCATTGACGGCGCGAGGATGAGGTTCCTGTCAAAGAAGGCGTCGGCGAGACTTGCAGCTTGCAGGTCGCCGGCACGAAACGCCATGCTCGGGGTGCCCACGGACGGTGGCGCGGCGAGCCAGGGCGAGCCCGCCGCTGGCATCGTCGGCCCGCTGCCCGCGGGGCAACGAGGAACAGGGCTCGGTCCGACGTTTGCGGAGGTGCCCAGGAGCAGGACAGGTGCGGAGGTGCCCAGCCCGAGGCGGCAAGAGAAGGGTGCGGCAGGGGCAGTCACCCGCTTTCGCTGCGCTGAGAGAGGCCGAGGCGGCCACTCCAGGAGGCAGCGAGGAGCACCCTGCTGGGATCGAGGGGTCTGGCTTCGGATCATAATCGGCAGGCGCCGAAACCTTTCAACGACGTCCTGCTCAGGAGGGCGGGCAGCAACCTTGGGGCCGCCATGGAGAGGGGGGTCTTCTTGGACGGCTCGGCGGTCTGTTCCAAGGATAGGCAGTAGGCGCGGGCTGGCGGGGCAGCGGTGTCCACGTGGGCGAGTGCCGCGACCGCGCCGTGATCGGAATGCCCCCTGGCGGCTTCCCCGGGACGATGGCAGCGGAGAGCCAAGCTGCGGTCATCGCCCTCAGGAACTGCCTAGGGCCCACCATCATGTACACGGACTCGCCCATGGCGCACGACGGCTGGGACGCCGGGAAAGATGGCCCACGGCGTGGATGCGAGCGCGCATGGAGCTGTGGAATTGAGTTCGGGAGGCTGGTCGAGGACCACGGCGGGCAGAGCATCAGCACCGTCAGGGTGACAGCCATTTGCGCGAAGTAAGATGCCCGCGAGGGCCCCATCTCGGAGAGACAGCGCGCAGGAGACGCCTGGGCGGACAAGCGCGCGAAGGAGGGGGCATATTTTCACGGAGCGGCCCCAGGTCGACTGGACCGCATCGTGTTGGCGCGAGACTTTGCCATGGGGAGGCGACAGGCTGGAGCCGCCCTCCTCCAGGCGACGGCCGGCTTCAACGCGCCCTGACTGGGAGCCGATGCGCGAAGCCTCGGAGCAGCGCGAGGCCGCAAGCGGACTGCGAGGTATAGGGCCGGCATGCCCGACGTGAGCGCGCGAGCACCACGGCGCGGCCATCATCGCAGACCTGGGGCCTGGGGGGGCGAAGTGGGGCTGCGGGCCCTGCGCGGGCCCTGACGCTGCCGTCCAGGGCGGTCGCGCCACTGCCGCTGAGCATGATTGGCAGAGCGGAGGAGAGTGGGGATCGCGCGTGGGCACGGACGCGACAGCAGCTATCGCGGCGGCGGCCGTCGGCATAGCGATTGCGCAGATGGCGGGCAACCGGCGGGGCGAGGGGGGGCCCGAGCGCAGACGGAGGCGGAGTGACCGCTGGAGCTGCCCGAGGTCACCAAGAAGGACGCGGAGCTGGAGCTGATGGCGTCGCCCTGCAAGGGCGTGGACCTGGACCTGGGGGTCTGGGGGGAAGTCGTGGCGGAGCTCGGGGTCGAGGCGCGCCCCCCAAGGGGCCAGGCGATGCAACCCCTGGTGATAGTGCAGGAGGAGATCGATCCCTGGCCCCCGCGGTGGAACGCCAGCGCACATCCCGCGCACGTGCTGTGCGCTGCGGACCCGAGGGTCTGCTGCTCCATGTGCGGGTGCCACGGCTGGCATCGGCCTGGGCCAGGGGCCTCGCGGCCCGTGCCCGAGGAGGGCGGTCGACCGCCAGAGAGACGCAGTGGGAAGGTTGCAGATGGGCCTGCGCCCGTCGATGGGCCACTGGCGGTGGCGAGGAGACAGGGGCGCCGCGTTCGATTGAGGGATGCCAACGTGCGAGCTGAGACACAACAGGCTCGCTCTTGCGCGGTGAGGTGCTCCCGCGCGAATCCATGTGGCGCGGTCGGGTCCGCTCGATAGCTTGGCTGCGTCGGCCCCTTGTGGCTGGCGGTGGGCGTTCCCTGGGGGCGGGTGTGCTGGGCCGCCCCGCCCACGTGCCTTTGCGGTGGCGGAGCCCTGGTCGCGCCCTCTGCTGGCCTCAGACAGCAGGCGGCTAGACGAGGGTTTTGCCGTCTGGGCTTCGGGGGTCCTTCCTCGTTGACGCTGCGCTGAGGTTTGCTCTTGAAGCTGCTGTTTTTTGCGCAGCTGCCGCCCCTGGTCTGGGGAAGGCTGCGGGGAGAGGTGGGCGAGTCGCTCTCGACGTTCGCCCCAGTGGTGTGGGATCATCATTGTCATCACCATCACCATCATGATATGCATCACCATCATCATCATCATCATCATCAGCAGCAACAGCATCATCATCACCACCACCACCATCACCATACCACCACCATCACCATCACCATCACCATCATCGACGTCGTCATCGTCATCATGGTCATCAGTAGCACCATCTGTTCACCATCATGGAGCACCAGAGTGACAACGCGACACGGCAGGGGGAACGGGAGACATTTTTTGCGGGGGGCCCATTTCGTGAGAGTCCTGTTGGGTAATCCGTGTCCTTGCGACTGCAGCGGCCGGGGGGGCACAGGCGTCCGAGGCCGAGCTCTTCTTGGCGCCGGAAGCGGCCCAGCCCGCACTTCCGCCAGCCGCCCTCGCAAAGGTGGCCGGGCTCCCGGCTCGCGTCTCGCTTTGGCGGCAATTGGCGATCACCATGAAGCAGAGGGTTCCAGAGGGGAGCAGACTCCTTGGGCGGTGGGGCAGTTTGTGGTTCCACGGGCCCTCGACGGTCCCTGGGGCGGTCACAAACGACGCAGGATGAAGAATTGGTTCTGGGGGACGGCCCTGGGGTCCAGGGCCTGTGTGCTTCAGGACCCTCTGCCGCTTCGTGCCTGAGTCGGGCGGGGACCGAGAGGCAGGCAGGGGTAGCCCTGGGGAAGGGCATACACAGGGCCGATTGCGAAATGCAGCCGTTGAGCCTCCGTGCAGAAGGCAGCCCGAAATCGCCGAAGGCCGAAGACCTCGGGAGACCGCGGGGACCACCGCTGCCGAAGACAACCGAAAAGCTCAGAAGGCCAATGGGCAACGAGGGGGCCATGGTGGAGCAAGAAGCGCAGACAGGCAGGTTCGCATGCAGGCGCGCGCGCCGACCACAGTGCTGGCTGGGCGATGCACGCGCAGCTCCTGCTGGGAGCTCGGAGTTGACCCCCTCGCTTTGTCATTCGTGCCCCCGCCTTCCTGGCTTCGTGCATTCCCGCTGCCTTCTGCTTGCCGTCCGCTGTCTCTCCGTTCTTTGTTCTGCTTCCTCCAGTGGTGGGTTCAGTCTTGGCGGTGTGCGCTCTGGGCGGAGCCCCGTGTCGCGCTCCTGGCTTGTCCCATGGTCTCCTGCCCCACACCGTGGAGCCGGTGGCGCGCTGGATTGACGGTGGCAACGAAAACCTTGTGAACGCAGGCCGAGGTTGGCCCGCTCCTGCTCCGGGAGGTTGGACGCGCGCGGCGTGGCGGGCCTGGGTCGGAGGGCACCAACTATACACCAACACCGCTCCTGGCCCAGGATCACCCTGGGCCCAGGATCGGTGTATATACCTTCTTGCCCAAGGCAGGAGGGCGTATACACCGATCCTGGGCCCAGGGTGATCCTGGCCAGGATCGGTGTTGGTGTATAGTTGGTGCCTTCCTACTGGGCGAGAGCCGCACGGGCCCGTGGCCCCGCCCGCCTCTCCAGCGCTCGGCCGCCCGCGCGCGCGCCTCCGGCGCGTGGCCTCCGCCCGCAGCGCGCGCGGCTCTGGCTGTGCGCGCACGTGAATGTGTGTGTGTGTGTGTGTGTGTGAATGTGTGTGTGTGTGCGCGCGTGTGTGTGTGTGTGCGCGTGTGCGCGTGCGAATGTGAATGTGAATGTTGTGTGTGCGCGTGTGTGCACGTGCGTGTGCGTGTGCGCGCGCTTATCCGCCGCGGCCGCACTGGCCTTCCCCCCGAGCGGGGCCCCTGTGGCGCAGCACGTCCCTGACTGCTGTGCGCCTCTCTTTTTTCATGTGCCGCAGACGGGTGAGCTGGCGGGGCGTCATGACTGCGACGACGACGGCGACGACAACGGCATCGGCCACGGCGGCGGCGATGGCGACGTCGACGTGACGCAGCCGCGAGGGGGCGCGGCGGACTGGCAGCGTCGGCTCGTCTGCAGCGTCGGCCAGCCAAGTCGGTGGCACGGGGCCATCCTCGCCCTCGCTCGGAGGGAGGAGGTGGGACGGGCGCCGCCTCCAGCGGACCCGGCCTCCGATGGGCTGTTTTTTTTCCCCTGTCTCGTGGCGAAGTAGGGCCGTCCTGGAGGTCTCTGGAGCCGTCTTCGAGGCCTCTTGGGCTGTGGTGGGGTCCTCTGGGGCCTTCCTGCGAGCCTCTTGGGGGCCTCTTGGGTGGCCTTGGGGCGATCCTGGTGCCCTGTGGGCCCGTCTTGGAGCGTCGGCGGTCCGCAAAGCCAAGAACGCTGCAAGCATTGACAACAACTGAAGATACTCCATGATGTGTGCCTCCCGGAGGTCCTCCCGGGGCCTCTTGGGGACCTCTTGGGCCTCTGGTTCCCGACGTCCCAAGACGGGCCCACAGTGCCCCAAGATCTCCCAAAGACGGCCCGAGAGGCCCCCCAAGAGGCCCACAGGGCACCCCAGCAGGGCCCCAAGAACTCCCTGGAGGCTCCCAAGGCAGCCCCAAGACGGCCCCAGAAACCTCCCAGACGGCACTCAAGCGAGCCCAAGGACTGCCTCCGAAGGCGAAGAGGGTCCATAGAGGCCTCCAGGGCGCCCCCAAGAGGTCGCCAGGAGGTCCCAGGAGAATGCCCAGAGGCCCCAGGAGAATGCCCAGAGGCTGAGGCCCCAGCAGGCCTCCAAGAGGCCCATCAGAGCCGTCCAGAAAGCTCCCAGGAAGCCCCTAGGAGGCCTCAAGAGGGCCTCAAGAGGCCTTCTCCTCCTCCTCCTTCTCCTCCTTCTCCTCCTTCTCCATCCCTCTCGCCAGTGTATCCCCAAGGGGTTCCACAACGGCTGGGGGAGCACACAGTTCAACAGCTTGGCCAGACTTCGGCCCAACGTTTGGCCGCGGGGGGATTTTCAAAATGCAGGGGCGGCGGTGATTCGCCGTAGGGGTGGTTGATTATTCAATCCTGGGGGCTCAGGACAGAGGACTGCAGAGGACCTGAGAACAATTCAACTCGTGCCTCGCGGCGCTGTGGCCGACGAGACGCCCTGCTTGAATTCCCCTGCTACTCTTTTCCTCTCCCGCACGTCCTGCACACCTGCGCTCCAGGGTCGGGGCTCGTGGCTCCAACAGGTTTGTCATCTTGGAGTCTGTCCTCACTCTCGGCGTGTGGGGTCCACAAACTTCTGGGACCGTCCATCGCGCAGCAATCACGCGTCTGGCGGAGTGTCGCGACCGCCGGGGCCGCGGAGGAGGGAAAGCATATATATATGTGTACACATATATATAGATGTATATGTATATGTATATGTATATGTAGATGTAGATGTATATGTATATGTATATGTATATGTATATGTATATGTATATATGTATATATATATACATATATATATATATCGTCGGAGGCGTGGGTCCAGCGAGGAGGAAGGAGAAGCGACGCCGCCACAGCCAGCGAGCCAACCTTTTTGAGTCGAGCACGGCGCCCCCCCTGCGGCGGCAAGGCGCGCGCGCGCGCGACCGCCGGCCACGGGGCCACCTCCGGCGAGGAAGAGGCCACACGAGGCTTCCCCGAGGAGGCCGGTGATGTCCAGGGCCCGCCGGCGAGCGCCCGCCCGCCTGGACCCGCCCGGTCGGGCCCGCCCGCCCGTCCCGCCCAGAGAGGGCCTGCTCTGTAAGAACGGTTTGTTGAAGGCAGATCTGCCTTCAAAAAGAACGGTTTTTGTGAAGGCAGATCTGCCTTCAAAAAATTGATCTACTCTGTAAGAACGGTTTTTTGAAGGCAGATTTGCCTTCAAAAAACCGTTCTTACAGAGTAGTCCAACCCGTGCGTCAGAGCTCGCCCTGCTCGGCTGCAGGCTGGAGCTGCCTCGGGTCCTCCTCGCAGTATCGTCGAGCCGATCTTGATCCCCATGCCCATGCCCATCCCGAGCCCCACCACCTCACCACCCCAGTTGGGGAGATGCCCCTCGAGACTTGCAGGGAGCATCCTAACTGTATCACCATCTAGGGGGGGTAACTCGGCCAGCAGGGCCCAGGGCACGCCGGTGGGAGTCGGGATCGGTCAAACGAAGCCCAGTTGTTTTTGGAGCGTTGGCCGCAAAACCAAAGCCAGGCTTCCCAAATCGGGCCGGAGTCTGCTCTCATCCATCACGCCGTCGCCGATGCCTCGGTAATGCGACGCGATCCTGGGGGCCTCCCAAGTTGCCGAGGTATGAGGGGACCGATCCCCCCAGACCCCTGACATCGACGTATTCTCGCAACCGGGGCCCTCCTGAGGTCGCCTCGACCCCTTAACGGGCTCTTCATCCTGAGTCCTCAGTTTCACTGTCCTGGGGCCCCCTGAGAGCCCCTTGAAGCAGAACACGGCCAAACATCGCAGGCCTAGAGGTTGACACCAACACCAATATCGGCGGTTTGCCTCCACCGAGGGAAGAAGATCCCGATCTCGGTGATGGTGGTAATATTCTGGCTTCCAACGTGACCGAAATATTGCCACCAACACCGAGATCTAGGATCATCTTGCCCATGTGGAGGCAGCCCCCTGCGTTGGTGCTGGTGCCCCTTTCTAGGCCTCCAGAAACAACCTCCGTCGTGTTCTTCCCACGTCACGAGGGATCGTTTCAACGCCGCTCCTCCTCCCTTCCTCCGCCGCCTCTGGGCACGAGCGGCCGCCGCTGCGGTGCCGCGACGCGCTGCGACGCGCCGGGCGCACCGGCCCTCGCTCCGATGCGCCGGGCTCGCAGGAGTCTGCCGCCCTCGCCGTCGCCCTCGCCGCGACCGCCGCTGCCGGCGTCGCCGCCGCCGCCACCGCCGCAACAGCAGTCGTTGCTGTCGCTTTATCCCAGATTACCGACGCTCCGAGAAGAATTGGAGCGGCGGATTCTTGAACGTTTTCGGCCTCCAGGGGCCCTCGCTGGGCCTCGGAAACGTCAAAAAGCGACTCAGGACGAAAAACCGGCCTTTGGGAAGTTGTCCAGACTTCCCCGGCCCACACATCGAACAAATTCTAGCAGCCGGATGTCTGGGATCGACGCCGCTGCCGTCGCCGTCGCCGACGCCGCCGCTGCCGTCGTCCAGAGCCTTCACCACACACCTCCTCCCTCTCCCCCGCGCCTCTTTCACGTTCTTATCTTCCTTCCTTTCGCCTTTCCCCTTTCCCTCCACCTTCTTTCCTTCCCCCCCTGTCTCGCTCGACTCCTCCCACAAACGCTTTGCGCGCTGGCCCAAAGAATCCCCATACGTTGCAGATGCGCCGGCGGCCCTTTTGGGGGACGTTACGGGTAGGAGAGTGGGTATAATGATGTTGATGATGATGGTATGATGATGATGGTGATGGTGATGGTGAAAATGATACTGATAATGATGATGCTGCTGATGATGATGATGGTGATGATGATGATGATGATGATGATGAGGAGGATGCTGATGATGATGGTGGTGACGGTGGAGGTGGTGGTGGCGGTGGAGGCGATGAGGATGATGGTGGTGGTGGTGTTGGTGGTGGTGATTAATATTGAAGTGGCGATGATGATGATGATGATGATGATGATGATGATGGTGGTCATGCTGCTAATGATGATGATGATGATGATGTCGACGATGATGGTGGTGATATTGATGCTGCTGATCTGGATGTTGATGATGATGATGCTGGTGATGATGGTGAAACTGGTGATTGTTGTGATGACGAGGATGATGAGGATGAGGATGAAGATTATGATTATCACAATACTAATGATGGTGTTGATGATGATGATCATGCTGATGATGATATTGATGATGCTGAGTAGGATGATGATTGAACTGATGAGGATGATGATCATGATCGTCATCATCATCATGCTGATCATGATGACGATCATGATGATAATGATGAACATTATGATGACGAAGGTGATGATGGTCTCAGTTGTGGTTGTAGCGGTGATGATGACGGTTGTGTTTTTTTTGTCTCCCACATCCTAAGTGGGGTTCTTGTTTTCTCTGCACACCCTCCGCGCAGGATCTCCTCATCCTCCCTCTCCTCTGCTCCTCTTTGCTTCCTCCTCCGCATCATCATCACCATCATCATCACTCCCCACTCATCATCATCATCACCATTAGCATCACCATCACCATCCCACGATCACTCACCATCATCGGCATCGAACGATCATCATCCTCATCATCATCACTACTCGCTGACTCACCACTTCGTCCCCATCATCATCACCACCATTTACCATCAGAATCGCACGATCACTCACCATCAGCACTCATCATCACCACCATCATCATCATCACGTCGTCATCATCACCATCACCACCACCAGCATCATCATCATCATCATCATCATCATCATCATCATCATCATCTTCTTCATCATCATCATCATCATCATCATCAATCATATATCATCATCAAACACCGTCGTCATCATCCCATCACCATCATCCACCAAGAGGGAGCCTCGTCTGTGAGTAAATTGTGAGGAAGTCTCAGGCGGGAGCCCCCTCCCTATGGGGCCCGCAGATCATGTTACTAATCCGAGCGGGTCATCGGAATCCTGTAAATGTCGTCACTTTTGGGCTCCTCAGGTCTGAGTGTGGAGGAAGTATCAAGCGGGAGCCTCGTCTGTGAGTGAATTGCAAGGAAGTCTCAGGCGGGAGCCCCCTCCCTATGGGGCCCGCAGGTCATGTTATTAATCCGAGCGGGTCATCGGATTCCTGTAGTTGTCGTCACTTTTGGGCTCCTCAGTTTTGAATTTGGAGGAAGTATCAGGCGGGAGCCTCGTTTGTGAGTGAATTGCGAGCAAGTCTTAGGCGGGAGCCCCCTCCCTATGGGGCCCGCGGATCATGTTATTAATCCGAGCGGGTCATCGGATTCCTGTAACTGTCGTCACTTTTGGGGAGGAATATGGAAACGAGGAGGAGGAGGAGGAGGAGGAGGAGGAGGAGGAGGAGGAGGAGGAGGAAGCGGATGAGGGAGAGGGAGAGGAGGAGGACAGGGGATGAGGAGGAGGAGGAGGAGGAGAAGGGAGAGGGAGAGCAGGAGGAGGAGGCAGGAGGCAGGAGGGGCAGGGGGAATGGGGGGGAGGAAGCATAACGAGGGGGAGGGGGAGGAGGTGGAGGAGGCAAGAAGAGGAGGAAGAGGCAGGGGTTGAGGCAGGAGGAGGAGCAGACAGGAGGAGAACGAGGAGGCAAGAGTAGGTGGGAGAAGGGGAGGGGCAGGAGGATACCCCCATGCAAGCTAAAGAGATTCTCATGTGGGGTCCTTCCGTCGGAGTGATTG
>CAUYUJ010015728.1:162500-220000 GCA_963575745.1 Prorocentrum cordatum
CTACTACTACTACTACTACTACTACTACTACTACTACTACTACTACTACTACTACTACTACTACTACTACTACTACTACTACTACTACTACTACTACTACTACTACTACTACTACTACTACTACTACTACTACTACTACTACTACTACTACTACTACTACTACTACTACTACTACTACTACTACTACTACTACTACTACTACTACTACTACTACTACTACTACTACTACTACTACTACTACTACTACTACTACTACTACTACTACTACTACTACTACTACTACTACTACTACGACTACTACTACTACTACCTACTACTACTACTACTACTACTACTACTACTACTACTACTGAAAGAGCGTGTTCTACCGCTGCTGGCGGAAAACCGGGGGTTGTCACTACCGGTTCGAACCCCTCCCCCCCCCCCCCTCCGGAAAACCCGGGGGGGTCACTACCGGTTCGAACCCCTCCCCCCCCCCCCCAGCTCATCATGAAAAGGGGGGGGGGGTCACTACCGGTTCGAACCCCCCCCCCCCTCGAAAACCGAGTGGGGGTGCGGACAGTGGTGGGGACGGTGTTGGTGGGGACAGTGGTGAGGGGACAGCGGGACAGTGGTGGGGACAGTGGGGGGACAGTGGGACAGTGGTGGGGACGGTAGTGGTGGGGACAGTGGTGGGGACAATGGTGGGAACAGGGGGGACAGTGGACAGTGGTGGGAACGGTGGTGGTGGGGACAGTGGTGTGGGGACAGTGGGAATGAGGTGGAAACACTGGGACAGTGGAGGGTACAATGGTGGTGGGGACACTGGTAAAGGCGGTGGCGAGGACGGCGGTGGGACAATGGGACAGAGGTACAGTGGGGACAGTGGTGGGGACAGTGGGGACAGTGGTGGAAACAGTGGGACAGCTCAGTGGGACAGCGGAGGAGTCAGTGGGACAGTGGGGACAGTGGGGATAGGCAGTGGTTGGGTCCGTGGAGACAGTGGGGAGAGTGGAACCGTGGTGGGAACAGTTGTGGGAACAGTGAGGACAGTGCGACAGTGGTGGGGGCATTGGTGGGGACAATAGGGACGGTGGTGGAACCAGTGGGGACAGCGGTGGTGAGGACAGTGGTACTGGGAACAATAATGGGGGATGTGATGCGAGCGGTGGTAGGGACCGGGAGTCGTTTGCTGGCGGTGCGTGGGAGGGGGGTCGAACCGGTAGTGACCCCCCTCCGGTTTTCGAGGGGGGGGGGGGTTCCAACCGGTAGTGACCCCCCCCGGTTTTCCGGATCCGGAGGGGGGGGGGAGGGGGAGGGGTTCGAACCGGTAGTGACCCCCCCCGGTTTTCGAGGGGGAGGGAGGGAGGAGGGGGGGGGGGAGGGGTTCCGGCAGGGGGGGGGGGATTTTCGGAGGGGGGGGGGGAGACCCCCGGGGTCCGGAGGAAAAGGTTGGCAATTTTCCAGAGTAAAGCGGCGGTGGATCACGCTCTCTCCTACTACTACTACTACTACTACTACTACTACTACTACTACTACTACTTACTACTACTACTACTACTACTACTACTACTACTACTACTACTACTACTACTACTACTACTACTACTACTACTACTACTACTACTACTACTACTACTACTACTACTACTACTACTACTACTACTACTACTACTACTACTACTACTACTACTACTACTACTACTACTACTACTACTGACTACTACTACTACTACTACCACTACTACTACTACTACTACTACTACTACTACTACTACTACGACTACTACTACCACCACTACCACTACTACTACGACTACCATTGCCACTACTACTACTACTACTACTCCTACTACTACTACTACTACTACTACTACTACTACTACTACTACTACTACTACTACTACTACTACGACTACTACTACTACTACTACTATTACGACGACGACTGCTACTATTACAACTACTACTACTGCTACTACTACTGCGGCGACTACGGCTACTCCAACCACAACTACTATTACTACGAGTACTACTACTACTACGACTACAATGTGTACGACGAGTACGACTAAAGTAATATTATTACCATTACCTGTGCTTCTGCTGCTCCCGCAACTACTATTATTACTACCACTACTACTAGTACCACCACTACTACAAGTACTAATACTTCTATTATTATTGATTTTTCCAGTGTTAATTTCATTGTTGTTGGTACTATTACAACTACTACCACTGTTAGTATTAGTATTACTACTACTACTACTACTACTACTACTACTACTACGACTACTACTACTATTATTACTACTACTACTACTGCTAGTACTACTACTACTACTACTACTACTCCTACTACTACTACTACTACTACTACTACTACTACTACTACTACTACTACTACTACTACTACTACTACTACTACTACTACTACTACTACTACTACTACTACTACTACTACTACTACTACTACTACTACTACTACTACTACTACTACTACTACTACTACTACTACTACTACTACTACTACTTTACTACTACTACTACTACTACTACCACTACTACTTCTACATATACGATTACCGTTAGTATTACTAGTACTATGGTGTCTCCTGGAATCAAGGTTACGACTGCGACGACTATAATTAGTCCTGCTACCACTGAACCCCCTTCTTCCCTTCATCCTCCGCCTTTATGTATCGTCTCTGCTACGTCTGAGCATCCTCACCCTGACTGTCGGTATTTAGCATCCCTTCCTAAGTATTTGTTGGGGGGCCTCGGGCCTCGGACATTTTCTGTTTCATCTGCTTCATGAGTCCCCCAGAGGCGACTGGAAACTTCGGAGGCGTCCGTCGACCTCTTGGGATCGATGTCCTGCTCCTCCTCGCAAAGAGGGAGGGAGAGAGAGAGAGAGAAAACAAAAAGAGAGATATTTCATGAAAGAGACCAAGAGATATATGGTGAGACAGAGAGGAAGAGACACAGCGAGAGAGAGAGACAGTATACACAACCACCTGGCCCCCCCAGGGACCTGTGCTAGGCAACGCCAACAGTCTGCACGCACCTAGACTTCCCCTCAAAGCCCAGCTCGCTTCCGAGGTATGGTGTTTGTGCAGTCCGCGGGATCCCGAGGTCTCGGCCCTCTCTCTCGGTAGCAGAAGCCAACTCACGGAGGCCGAAATGGAGCGCGGGTAACAGGCAGGGGCTGAACAGAAAGAGTTCGACAGAGGCCCGGATCGAGAGGCTGTGCCTCGTGATGGTGGTGTCGGTGCCGATCCCCGTGGGAGAGGGGCCCAGCAGTCGCACGCGTTTCCCCGCCTCGGCTTCTCTTTGTAGTTGCACGGCGTAGGATCTCGGCTCCCCGGCTCACCCCCCGCGCTCCCATCGGAGATCTCCGATGGCTGCGGCAAGCTGGTGGCACGAGCCCGATCTCCTCACCGAGGTCGGCCTCCGCCTGCCCCGACGTGGGCTTGGGATCGCTGGTGCGATCGGACACCAGAAGGCACGAGCAGACTTCGGACGTGCGCGGGCGGTAGATCTCCGACGGCTGTGGACGCCCTCCCCCCACTGGGCGGCGTCTTCGGTGCCGCCCTTCGGCACGCCTCGCAGGGAGGGGGTCCAGCCCAGTGGCGGCAGAGCTCTGTCGTCCGCGGACTGCCGCAGTTTGTGATCACGTGCTGTTTTCGCTCATGCCGCTTCGCGTCTGCTGCCAGGCCGCTCAGCACGCGCTGGCCGCACAGACCACTCCTGTCGAAGGCCTTCGCGCAGGTGCCCTCCCTCCTCCTCCCAGCTCTGCGGCCACCCTCCGCCCCCTCCTCCTCTCTGGCCGCCGGACACTTCGTTCGCCCGCTCCCAAGCCAGCTCGAGCGCGCGCGCTGATCGCCGCTGCCCGCGTCGGAAAAAGTGGCGTCCGCTCTCGTAGATCTGGTCTGCGGGACCTTCCCGATGGGCAGAGTCTCGCCAAGGAAGCCGACCTCCGCGACACCTTCAGCCCGTTCGGACGGCTGACGGAGGCAGCCTGGCCGGGGGGGCACACGTCTCCGCCTCCTCCGCTACTCTCCGTTCTAGTCGTCCTGCTCCTCATCATTTCCCCTTGTGCGGAACAACCCAAGGGAGGGTGCACGAATGAGGGAGTCTCCATGAACTTGCGGGCCCCCTGGCGGGTGCGGGGATCACATGTTTGCCGTGGCTGCCACGAGCAGCGGAAGAAGGAGGAAGTGGAGGAGAGAAGTATTGGTCTTCTGGGAGTCTGGCGATGGGGGGCTTATCCGAAGTCCTCCGTCCCTTGGCCGTGCCATGTATAGGGGTCAGGAAAGCGTCTAGTCCTCGAGCTATCGCAGGGTCGACATATCGCACTCGGCGGAAGCCCAGCGGAATGCAGTGGAAGCACAAGTAGTTCCCCCCACTGAGTTCAGCACATTTGAACGCAGAGTTTCCCGAGCGGGCCTTCTGCCTCATGGTGGAATGCGTACACAGCGTGGCGGCGTCTCGAACTCCCCCAACCTGCGCCACGGGCGCCGAGGATCACTCAGACAAATGTCTACCAGGCTGTCTTCGAGCGCGGAAGGCGCAACTGATCGAAGTTACACGGCGCGCTGGCGCGCGCTCAAGAAGTTCCCATGCCTGGGCCACTGAGCACTCGACCCCTTCCCGGGGACCGGCTTTTCGTCCCGCATAGTTTCGTGATGCTCTTGGAGCGCGCCCGCTCTTGGCGAGCGCGTGAGCGTAGCATGTGTTTTTTGGCGTGCGTTGGATGTCTGAACACGTTCATGTGGGCCGCCTTGAGTGTCTCAGTCTGGCGTCCACCGAGGGCTACTTACCAGCTGTCGGCTGCCTGCGGCGCGCCCACTTCCAGCGCAGCGCTCTTTGTGGCGACGCCTCGAGCACCACCCAGAAGGCCGTAGCATGGGATGCCTCTTGTTTTGTTTTCCAGGGGACTCATGGGAGTTACCCAGGCCGTTTCGGTGTTGTTTTGGGCTCCCGTGGGGCCCTTCCTTGGACCCTCTTGGGTTGTCTCGGGGCCGGGTGGTCTTGGCTGGGAGCCTCTCGTGGCCCTTGTTGTCCTGGGCCTGTTGTGGGCTGTGGTAGGGCCCTCGTGGAGCTGTCCTGGGCCGCCTGGAGAGCCTCTGGAGTGCCTCATTGGACATGTGTGTTTCTCTAAAGCTCCTCCGAGGCCATACGCAACCACGCGCGCACCGCGTATGTCACGTATCGCGAGCCACGGCAGGAAACCGCTCAGCCACGTCAGTTCCTTGTTTCTCTGTTTCGCATTTCCTCCACTCATCCTCGCTCATCGTTGTCGGTCGTAGCTGGAGCTCCTTTCGGAAATTGCCAGGAGGAGTTTGCTTGGCAGTCCCTTTGGAATACGATTTGTGTGCCTACAATTGTTCCTGCGTCGTGATTCGAGACTCGTGTGACCATAGTTGACCCCTGGGGATGTTCGGGCAATCGTCCCAGATGATGTTCAGGTTCGCGCCTGATACATCCTCAAAACATTGAAATGTCCAATTCGATCGGGCATCTCGCCTATCCGATGTCTTCCTTTGTTCAATGCGGGCCCCCCCGAGATCTGGATTCCTTCCCCAGGGCTGGTGTTTTCATCCTGCGTCATTTCGTTGACGGTCCCAAGGCCTGGCAAGGCCTCCCAGAGGCCGAGAACGTCGAAGCCTCCGTCTATTGAATTGTTCCATCTGTCGAAGGTCTGGGATTGCCGAGTTCCCAGCGGCCTGGGGAGGCAGAGGACTGCGATCCGTGCCTCGCCTCCGCTGCGGGCGTGTCAATCTGCGTGAGCCCGGCCTCCGGCGGCGCAGGTCCGGAACGTCGAGGCCCGCGGCGTGGCGTTCATCCAGGGCCGGGGCACGCGGGCAACAGCTGGCTCGGGGCCCGCGCCAAGTATCTGCGCGAACGAAATGGGCACGGAAAGAATGGGTACAATGCCCAACAGCGGATCTTGTTCATTTTGAACAGGACTCGCTGTCCACGCCGCCGCGGCCTGTGTCCGTTCGAGACAGAAGGCCGCCTGCCCAACAGCGGCCGCTGTTGGTCCGGGACAACACTTGTTGTTGGGCATTGTACCCATTATTTCCGTACCCATTCCGGGCGTCCAAAAAGTATTGGGGATCAGCGCTCACGGCGGGCCAGCCGGACCCCTCTCCGGCGGGAGCCACGGGGGTGGCCCCTGCCCGTTCTCCCCTCCCTCCGCCGACCCCGGTCCGGGAGCTGCGCTGCCGTGCCCCGTGCGGCGGGCCCGGGCTCGCGGCGTTTGGCTGACCCGCCCGACGCTGGAAACTTACTTCGAGGCGCGACGTGGGGATGTGAGACTCGCGCTCGCCGGAGCTCGGGGCTGCCGACGCTTTTTGACGGGCCCGTCACAGATTTCTGAGAGTCCAGTTTCCGTTGGATGCTTGCAGCGGGTTTTCGCGCCGAATGTCTGATTGGATCTCGTCATTATCCTGACGGCCCCGTCAGGCCAACCCGAGTCTCGATCCTGAGTCTCACGTCTTCCCGAACTTTCGTGTCAGCCTCTTCCGTGGCAGCCTCTCAGTGCGGAAGGGCGCGGGCGCACGCGAGGGGCCGCACCAGCCACGATCTGCCGCGGCAAACGCACCAGGCGCGCGTGCCCGCGCACGCACGAAACCCTCTGGCGCCACCGGGACCCAGACATGCGACGCCCTGATTGTTTCAGGACCGCGCCCCCGCAAGTCCCGACCCTTTCCCCAGGACCAGCTTTTCGTCCCGAGTCGCTTCTTGACGGCCCCGGGGCCCCGCGAGGGCCCTCATGGGGCCGAACATTACAAAAAGCCTCCCGTCCTGATGCTTGTCACGACGCGGGCATGTCTGGGGAGTGCGCCGGGCACCAGCCAGCTGTGGGCCGCGCGGCCCGGCCCGCCCCGTCGGCTTCGAGACCTGGGCCGCGGCCCACTCCGCGCTGGCCGCCGTGGACGGCAAGCAGGTCTTCCGCGGCGGCGGCCAGGCGCAGGTGGCCTCCTTCGCCGAGCGCTCGAGCCCCGGGCTGGGGATCTCCCAGCGCGCCGAGAGGTCCTGGCATGCTGAGGTTTAGGTCGGGCAGGTCCCTCTACAGGAGGAGTATTCAAAAATAGTTTTAAAAATAGTCTGGGACTAGTTCGTTTGTACTAATTTGCATGTTTTGTACATATTTTGACAATTTAAAACTCTTCTCCTACATCAATCCGCCTGTAGGGAGACATGCCCGACGCAATGCTGAGGCAAAGACTCGGCGGCGAGCCCGGGGGGGGGGAAGTGAGAAGGGGCGGGCCTTCTCAGAAGGCTCGGAGGTCCCCTGGCCTTCGGAGAAGATTTTGAAGCCTGGCCCGAAGACGCAGAAAACTGTTCAAAAGGCACGAGGGTTTTAGAAGTTCCGCTGCCTTCTGAGGAGGCCTTCTCCTTCTCGTTTCCCCCCCTCGATGGCCGCTGGAGAGCAGGATGAAGATGGGTTCGAGTTCTGCTGAGTCGGGGGTCTCTGAGAGCATGCGGGTCGGGAGGATGTCTTGGGCGCCGCGGCCGTTTATGAGCGCTTTGGTTCGATGCCTGAGAGCGTTCCAGAGCGACCTGGAGTGATCGATCGTCTTCATAGGCCTGCGTGAAATCGTGGCGTGCGCCATGGCACGACTCTGCGCGGGCGTCGTCAGAGGCCAGGGCCCCCACAGAGAGTACTGAAGTCGCGCGTCACTCCGGGCTGCTTCCGCGGCGTCGGCCGGATCCGTCTGGTGTCTTCTTGCTGTGAGAGGGTGCATCGCGATGTCGCCTCGGGTCTTTCCAATCGTGCTGTCAGCGCGGCCAGAGTGGGGACGCACCCCATGAGCAGACTCGGCCCCAGCCTGAGGTTGACCAGTATGCTCCCGTGCATGCAGGATGTTGTCGTGTCTATTGTATGATAGCTGGGCCGACCCTCTTTATTCAAACCGCTTCGTGTTCACCGCCCACCTTTCCTAGTTCTCCCTGGGCAAGCCGGATATAAGCTAACGAGAAAGTCGAACGAAGTCAAAGAGGGCTCCGCAGAATGCCACACAGCGCAGGACTGCCCAGAGATGGCCCACGAAGCCCCCAAAATAAATTCAAGAAGAGCCCAAGGCGGACCAGGGTCAATTTAGCGAGCATCCCCGTGATGAGCCCGAGCCCCGTCCGAATAACATCCAGTCCAGGCTTATGTTAGGCCAAGTTTGGACCCCATTTCGGGGCCCAAGGTGGTTCCAGATTCGTCCAAAAAGGACCACATCCAAATCGCCGTTGACATGTCCATCTGAACAAATGCCACAGACGAGCCTGCAGATATGATATAAGAGAGCCCAGGGTGACCTTTGGCCATATCAAAACAATTACGTCTGAAACTTCCGACTTGCACGCGAGGTTGGACCGAAGAGGTTTGCTCTGGCGCCCAAGGAGCCGATCTTGGAGGCCGAGGAAGGGTCAGGGAGGCACCGAATGTCGGTAATGATCCAGAAAACGAGCTCGTGTTGGCTGTCTTGGAGCCATGCTGGATTCCAAACCTGGGATGGTGAGATAATGGCGGAGCCTCCTGGGGATGAAACGGGAGGCCGGAGCCCCGAAAGGAGCTCTCCAAGTTACGTCCAATACGAATCTCAGCCCAGAGGGCGGACGGATTCAAGACGCTTCGCGTTCACCGCCCGCTCATTCCGCTCTCGCCGGACGGGCCGAAGATGGCCCCGAGACGGGATGAAGACATGCGAGAAACAGTAAGAGACGAGACCGCCCGTGTGCTTGATGCCCATTCCTGCGCCCCATGCTCCTCCACTCCTTTGCCGACCGATTGGACTCAGACATGCCGTTTGGCTGACAGACTGTTACATCATCGTCTGATTGTCGTTCAGTCATCAGTGCCACCAGATTTGTGATAGGTAGGCTTGTCGCTATCTGGATTTAGTTGTACATGTCCGTAGCAGGAGGCTAGGAATAGACATAAGGCGGCTCAGAATTGCACCAGCCATGCAGGGCCTCAGAGAGAATCCGGGAGGCCATCTTGATGTAGCAAGCTCGAGTATCCTCGTGTTGGGCCCGAGCGCAGTCCGAACTCCGTTCAATCCAGCTCCGCGCAACGTCCGGTTGTTCCCGGGAATTGGACGATGAGCATCCTAGCGCAACCAAGATGGCGTATAAATGCCCACGCTTCAGCATGTCACCGACAGACCTGAACAGTCGTTAGACGAAGGCGAACATCATGAACACCCAGTGTTTTTGTCACTGTTGCAACGTCTCTGAAGAGTCCAATGTATCGGCCAAGTTCGGCCCAACAGGCGTTCCATGAACGTCTAACGGGTCGGCATTGGAGGCCAGGTGAGGTCCAATGTGGGCCAACATGGAGCAAACATAGGTTTAGACAGAGTGTTATTGGGATTGATGTGGGAAATGATCTCGTCTTAGACGACGTCCTTGCTCAACAAGCAGGGATGGAACACAGCCAGACGGTGGAATGGCGGAGGCTCGTGGGGGGAGACGGGGGACGGGGCGGGGGTCTCAAGCTCTGAAGGGAGCTCATAGTTACGCCATTCTGCCGAACCCTGAAACGTAGACGGGATGATTGTTGCAATCCCGGCGGTGGGCCAGCCAACATAATGTGGCCAGTGCCGATTGGCCGAAGAGCTGAGATGCCAGGGGGATCTTTGAAAAAGTGAATTCATTTTGGCTAAGCGTTGCCGCTGCCTTTTGTCATTCAATTTCCAGTGAGGTTCCTCCCTGCACCCCTAGACGGGAGTCCGAATGTGCGGAGCCCAGCTACTAGCATGAATTCCCAGGGCGGCCCAGGAGGATCCCCAGAATGCTTCGCGGCCCTGGGAGGCCGCAGGGAGGCTGCGATCGCTCCGCAGGTGGGCCTACCGAGTGGCCACGCCAAACTGTCCTGGGGACATGGCGGGAGCTTCGACATCGAGTTTGCAAGAGCCGTCTGCGAGTGCCACGCGTGGGCGACGAACCGCCCGCTTGCCAACCGTCAGCGCCAACGCCGCTGTTCGCCTGGTAGACACTCTGCCGAGGATGAGAGCGAACCATCCACTTGAGGTCCTTGAACAGCCCGATCGTGCAAGCTTGGTCACCGAGTCCCGTGCCGCAGGCAGCTCGCGGCGGCCTTGAGGTCTTGGTTCCAGCACCCATAATGGATCATCGATCCGAGAATTATATGCTCACGGCAGCTTGTTTCCTCGGGCAAGTGGCGGCACCGACAGCGAAGGTCTCAGCATCTGAGGAGATCGCTCAGGGGCAATTACGGAAGTGTCAGAAGATTCAGACCTTGCGTGTACGTACGGTGCGGGCCGCGATGGGCCGAGACGGAGGAGTCAATGAAGAAGCAGGCTCGCTCAACTTGGTGTGTCTTTCCCCTCGCCAGAACGCCCCTCCCCTCCTTCACCTCTCCTCCCCAACCTTGAACGCGATTGCGTTACGCTGTCTCCGATCGGCGTTCATCTGTGCCAACATTCACTCCCCCACCCCCTGGAGCTCCCTGGCCCTCACCCTCGCTCTCCTCCCGAGGCCTCTGACTGACGTCGCGAGTTGTTCCACGCGTGGCCCCCGGAGCTCTCCACCCCTCCCGCAGGACCTTCTGTTCCATCGCGGGCCCCAAACAATCCCTGGAGGGCAGGACTCGGGCGAGGAGTCGGGCGAGGAAATGGAGTCGGAGTCGGGCGAGGAAATGGAGGAGGAGGAGGAGGAGGAGGAGGAGGATGAGGAGGAGGAGGAGGAGGAGGAGGACTGCACGCAGGAGGCGGCGAGAGGGGGCACATCGCGAGGGCCCTTTCGCGTGCGGCGCCGCAGGTTTTGGGCCCCGCCGCTCTCCCCCTTCGTCCCCCGGGCGGTGAGCGCGCCGGCGCCACAGTCGGAGCTGCAGTCTGCCGTCGCCGCCTCTCGGCAGCCGCATCGCGGCCTCCAATCTGCTTGAGGAGGAGGAGGAGGAGGAGGAGGAGGAGGAGGAGGAGGAGGAGCGACGCAGCGCCCACTCGTGTTCCTTTGGTCTGTTCGACTGCGACGACCGCTGTGGCGAGTGCGGCAGCTTCGCGCCGCGTTGACGCGGCGGCGACCCCAGCGCGGGCGTTCAAGGTCGAATGTCGCCAGCGGCGTTGAACCGGTTGACGGCGGCAGGTCCGCAATGTCGAAGATAGAACGCTCCACGCGACGTCAGAAGCAAATGCAAGTCCAAGCGACATGAACCCAGACGTCCGACGATGTGCGTGTTTCGCTCCGCGGCACCAACCGTCTCGACAAGCTCCCTGGGGGAAGTGTTTCGCACCGCGCCTACCTTTGGCGGTCCCGAAGGCTGCGATGACGCAGAAAGGCCCCGACCAAACACCCACTCCGCTGATCTGGGTACCTGCCGCATCCCAACCCATCAGGCGGCCTCTTCTCTTCACCCGCCCGTCTTCCCCCGGCCGCGAGAAGCCGCCCAGGCTACCGGGGCACGGAACAAGCGGCCGCTCTGGCCAAGGCCAGCCCGCGGGCAGAGAGCAGGAGGCGGGGCAGTGGAAGGGGCGTTCGTTCATCGGCGGCGAGCGGGGGGGGGATGTGAGAAGGAGAAGGCCTCTTCAGGAGGTTCGGAGGCCCCCCGGCCTTCGGAGAAGTGACGAAGCCTGCCCCGAAGACGCAGACAACTTCTCAGAAGGCGCCAGGGCTTTGAGAAGCCCCGCCGCCTTCTGAGAAGGCCTTCTCCTTCTCATGCCCTCCCCCCCTCGCTCGCCGCCGAGTTAAGGACTGCGCGCAGGAGGCTGCCGACCCGGGAGGGTTCCTGATCTGACGAGGGCGGCGGTGATGTCCATGGCCAAGCCGAGCCTCCAGTGGTGTTCCCCTGGCTTCTGGAGGCCCCTGTGCTCCTTCTCCCAGGGCTCCTCCACCGTATCCAGTGGTGTCCCACTGGCCTCTGGAGACCCCCTGGGCTCCTTCTCCCAGGGCTCCTCCGCCGTACCCAGTGCTCTCTCACGGCAGGGAGAAAGGGGGGGGCGGGGCGGGGGGGCGAAGTCGGCCTCCAGAGGTGTTCCCCTGGCCTCTGGGGACCCCCTTGGGCTCCTTCTCCCAGGGCCCCTCCGCCGTACCCAGTGCTCTCGCACGGCAGGGAGCAAGGGGGGGGGGCGGGGCGGGGGGGCGAAATCGGGCTTCTGGAGACCCCCTGGGCTTCTGGAGACCCCCTGGGCTCCTTCTCCCAGGGCCCCTCCGCCGTACCCAGGGCTCTCGCACGGCATGGGAGAAAAGGGGGGGGCGGGGAAAGGGGGGGCGACATCGGCCGCACGCAGCGGAAGCCCCGGCCCGGCCGCTGGGCGCCTGCCTCGATGCCCGGGGGACAGCCGTTTGCAAGCGTACAGTGCCGCTTCTAATGCATGTTCCGCGTGCGGGTTATGTCTTAAGCATGCAGGGGTTTAGTCTTAGAAGCAACGATGAGTCCATGCATACAAGTATTGCTAAACTGATCATGCATATATATATATATGATCAATTTAGCAATGTATATATACACACACATCTATATATATATATATACATGATACATTTCATGCGTATATAAGTACATATATATAAAACGCATGCATATTTTGTTTAAAACAAACTGCCCTGTAGGCTGGCGTGGCGGCCCAGAGTCCGGGGGGAGTGGGGGGGGGGGTGCAGACGGACAGGCTCGAGGCCCAGACCCCCTCGCGCCGTGACCAAACTCAGGAGGAGAAAAACCACACAGACACACTCAGTCGTCGATTCCCCAGAAAATATAGGAAAAAATAGGGCAGTGGTGGGGAAGACGAAAACCCCCAAAGTATGAGAAATTATGGGGGATCTTTTTATTTGTATGTATTTATTTGTGTATCCTGGGGCCCCTTCACAAACGCGACCGAGGGGAGGTTCTCCAGTTTTCAGGTACTGAGGGCCCGTACCGAGTCCAAGGGACGTCAACAGAACGAGTCGGGGTGAAAGTTTGGTCCTGGGAACGGGGTCCAGACCGTCGAGGGTCCAGGTTGCGAAAACATCACGATCGGCCGAAGGGAGAGGGAGACCCCGACTTCCAACGCATCTATGGGTTGTCGCAGTTTTGGCCGGAGGAGGCCTTTGGCTTTCTTTCAGCCTCACAGATCCCCCGTTGGGCAGGGCCGTCAAACCACGACCAAGGATGAACAAACAGTCCCAGAAAAGGGACCCAGACTTGCGAAATTCTACAGTCAACCCGCAGAGTAAGGATGAGCAACATTCCAGGCCTACCCTAGCATCTTTCCCCTTCGACCCATTGTTCCGCTTTCACTGGCCGTGTCCCGCCCGCAAAGTGTCGACATGGCCTTCCCAGGCCCTTGCATCCTGATCGTGCATCTTTATTTTAAGGATTGGTTGCACGTTGTGAAATCATTGCGGTAGCCCAGAGGGAGACGGAGACCGAGACCTTCGACCGATATACAATAACAAGCAAGTCTCAGTTGTTTCGCTGTATGCGGCCCCACATGCAGGGCCCTCGTCAGGAACTGGGGCCATGACAAGACGACTCAGGATGAAATGGCAAACGAACAAGACACATCCATACCACCCAAAGAGGGTTCGGAGGGAGGCGGTCTGGCTGTTGACACGGGTGCGGGTTGTTGGACCTCGGAGGAGGCTGTTGTTCGAGCGGGGGCCCCCATCCGACAACACGCACCAGCAGCCCCTTCCGCCCCCCTATGGGTATGGGTGTACGTTGTTCTTTCGTCATGAGAAGCCAGCCCTCGGGAACGGATCGGGACTTTCGCGATCCCCGTTTTGAACATGTGAATGTATCGGGCCGCTGGGGAAGGAGGAGGATCGAGGGCCGAGGATGGACCATACGACGTCTCCGCTCGTTGCCACGGCTGGGCTCCGCTCGGGATTCTGGCCAGAACGCACGCAGGACAGGTCTGTGGGTGTCGTTTCTGTGGTAGGCCCACACTGGCGACTAGAGAAGTTCGCGGTGGAGGTGCTTCGCCAAGGTTTCTCTGAATCTGTGCGTTTTCTGGACCCACGGAGCGTCGAAATAGTGCTCAGGATAACCAGCCAGCCCCAGGGAAGGGGTGGATGGGGTCTCGGGGCCAGAGACTCGAGATATAAATGCCCGTCTGTTCTACATGACCCCTCCTCTTCCTTAAATGCAGACTCATGGCGGATTGCGTTCGTGGATGCTTTTTCAATCCCGGAGTTTGTCCTTAAATTTTGTTGGGGCAGGGGCCGACCGGGGAATGCACATTGGCCCGAGGGAAGGGTTCGAGACCCATACAGTACCCCTGGCGTCGTAATTTGTTCAATCCGTGTGCCCCTGAGCTCTCGACCCGTTCCCCACAACATGGTTTCGCCCCAGAAGGGTCGCTGCATTGGCCCCTCCCGGCGATGGGTGGCGCTGGGAAAATCAGCTACGTGGGCTGATTCGCTCACCTCCCTTTACTGCCCGGCTCAAGTCCGGCTCAAGTCCGGAGCCCGTGTGCATACAAGCCCCGCTTCGTCCTGAAAAGGTCCATACCTTCCAAACCATTCCCGTACCCTTACTATCCAAACCATTCCCAGCTATCCGTTCCAACACCCCTAGCTTCATACTTCCGGCATGGCTTTTCAGAATGTCCAGGCTAACCTCTCACATGCTTTTGCGTCGACTGTCAAACAGGGACTGTCATCGTCGCCAGTGGAGGAGAAACTTGAGAAGTTCCAGCGGCTGAAGAGCTTCCTCGCAGAGTGGCCCCGCGCAGTCCCCGAACCCGGAGGTTGTGGAGGCCATCCACGCTCTGTCGGAAAAAATGGACAAGATAGCCTTGAAGCCAGACGCTGAGGGCATGAAGAAAGACCTGGAGGCTCAGATTGAAATCTCCGTATCTGAGGCGGCTGACCCCCTGCAGTCTGATTTGTACGACCTGAAGCAGCGCACTTCGAAACTAGAGCAGGCACCGACAGCAGCAGCAGCGTCTAGCAAAGTCATCGCTGATCTTCAGAGTGCTGCTAATCCTCTTGATCCTGCTCCTCGTCGTATCGTGTTTCTTGGTTGGCAAGAGGACCGAGGATACTAGGGCCCAGGTGATGGAACAGTTCTACCGCTCTCATGTTCTGCATGTTCGTCCAAGTCGGTTCGGACATGAGTATTCTGGCCCTTTTTTAAAAAGCAGGACGTTATCTAGAGTTTCATTGGTTGACTTCTTCAGCGCTGGCGTCGCGAAATCCTGTCTCGGTGTGTCGGGATCCCCCTGCATCAAGTGCGAGCATAGTTGCAAGCACATCGTAGTTACGAGGACCCGCGCGAGAATGCAAGAGCCGCGGAACTGAGCGATTCGCAAAAGACAGTCCGCAGTCCGCCAGGAAGGAGGTGAAGATTTTGCGGAAGGTGGATGGGTCTAAGGGGAGGCAGGTAGTTGCCAACATCGTCGTTGCCTTCTGTCAGGGCAAAGATGACCCGCGCGGCTCGTTCGAGACAACGATGACCGGCAAGGCTGAGTTTGAGCACCTGGTCATCGAGTAGGGTGTTTCCGAGGCCGCTCATGACGAAACCCATTCGTACACAGCTAATGTTTATCAGAAGCACGCCCGCTCTCTGAGGCAAATGAGCAGCCCCAGCTGACGGTGCCCCGTCGTCGTCTCCGACGTCGTGGCCCACATTCTGCACAAGTTTTGGCACATCGACTCCAGCAGTGGAAACGTAATCCAGGGCATTGTCGCCCTCCCGACGGTGGTCCGCGAAAATCTGGACCAGAGCCGTCGGATTACAGCTTCCAGGCTTCCATTTCTCATGTGAACTTCGGCGGTTTCTTGAGCCATGCGGCTGAAATGCAACACTTGCTTCAGCTGACTTCCCCGATCTTCTTGGAGTGATCGGGATCTTTCTGGACAGATCTATTTCTAAACTTGAGATGGAAGGATCTCGTCGCATTTCCCATCTTGGTCGTCGGGATGGGCGGAAGTGCGGGGGCATTGCTGTCTTCTCCAAATTGAGTGTTGCACGGAATGTCGGTCACCTTGGGGATTCGCCAAAGTACGAGCGATCTTGGCACATCACTCACGCACGCCACGGCTCGCTACCATTTTGCTCATGATACCTGCCACCCTGCCCCGGCGAGGTTGGGTCCATGTTAAAATTCGAAAGGGAATCGGATCAGCACGGACATCTTGCAGTTGAATTTCGCGTTCTTGGCGATGTGAATGTGCTTTCTGTTTTTGTTGTTGAGAATCCCTCGCAGGAGCTCTACAGAAGGCCGCGCCCTTCAATATTTTCACGAATGGGCTTGGTGGAGAGCCGGGCGGCCCACTCGAAGAGAATACTTGCTTGACCTGGTTTTGGCCGACACCAGCGCTTGAGTAAGATACTCAGTTCTTACCCAGATCGCCGACCACCGGGCTGCGTTGGCAAACGTCGGGGTCACACTACAGCATTCGACTCCCATTGAAAAGGGTGGTTGGAATTTCAGAGAAGCGGATTGGAATAGACTTTGTGAATCTATCTCTGGATATTACTGGTTGGAACGATTTGTTTCCTCGATGTGGCCGAGAAAGGGTTGCTAACAGCTGCGCCGAAACGCTTCTTGAGCTGGCCAGGCAACACATTCCCATAGTGCAAAAGTCGTTCCGTAAATCCTCCCATCCACGATTGAACGCCTGGAGCCAGCAGCTCATTGAGGCTAAAGTTCGTGCACCTGGCACTTGCGATTTTGACCGGGCTGCGAAAGCCTGCTTTTTGGGGCTACTGGAGAAACACTCCAAGTACGTTCGCCTGGTTGGGTATAAGATTGTGTCATTGAGCTATTCTTCAACAAGGTGGTGGACATTGTGCAATTCTTTGATGTTGCGAGCTGGCCAGGTGTCTTCCATGCCCCCCTTTCCTGGGCCCCGACGGCGAGTGGGCTACATTATCGTCAAACAAACACATGTTTGTATGTGCGATTTTTCCGTCGACGCATGGTTTGCCAGAGCCCGTTCTGAACGAGTACTCTGCGATGCATGAGCCTCGAGGTCCAGAGATGTCCGGCTTCTTCTTATGCGTGCTCGCTAAGTAAATGCAGTCTTCAAAGGGGTTTGGAAAAATTGCGGCACGGGCCCCGACGGGGTGCCGGCGAAGATATTGAAGCGATGCTACGACCCGTTGTCCACCCCCCCTGACTATGCTGACTGGGCTGGTCTTGTCATCTGGGATTTGGCCGTCTTGTTGGAAGATACGTAGGTTTCTCTTTTTATCCGGACGCGGCCAAGGTCAAGCCCGCGAATTACAGCGGAATTCGCTTCACATCAAATGTTTCCACGGCGATGGAACGCATTATCGCCCGATTAATGCTTCCCTTCTTCGAAGCGTTTTTGTTCGCATGATGACAACCAGTTTGCGTGCCACAGTAAGAGAGTCTACAGGGAAGCTCTCGCTTTCAATGTCTTCAATGGATTTGGGCTCTCGGCAATGGCCGGCGCGTTGCTCTCCGCAGTTCTGACGTTTCTCTGCAGCCTCGACCGGGGCGATACGACGCGGGTGCTGGAAAATTTCAAGCACGTAGAGTATGCGAGGTCCTCTTGAGAGTCGTCAAATCGTGGCTGGATGCCTGGAGTGCCAAAGTTTGCGTCAATGGTGCATTTGCCAGGGGCCTCAAGACTTGCAACAAAGTGTATCAAAAGATAGTGTTAGGACCCTCGCTTTGGACATATATTTTTTGGATGCTCGTACAGAAACGTGGAGGCCGTTGTGGAGGTCTTCATCTGTCTGCGGCCGTATGCTTGAGTTTGTGGCAGTGCAGGCATCAACCGTGATGCTACGGCGTGCCGGGCTGCACTCCGCAGGCGGTGGTCCGCTCACCAAGTAATGTTCGAGCCGGACAAGGAGGGTATCCAGATTTTCGACGCCATGTCGCCAGACCGTAAATTTAAAATGCTCGGGGTGCTCTTCGATACCAGATTGGCTCTGTACCAAGTTGCGTCACACTTCGTCGCAGAAGGCTCCTGGAGGCTCCAGGCGCTCAGGCTGTACTCCGTGGCCAGGATGGTTCGTCTAGAAATTATCCCATTGCGACCCTACCTAGGAGTTGGAGCATTTAGGAAAGCAACATCTACATCTACACCGACAGCTACATTTACATCTACACCTGCATCTACATCTGCATCTACATCAACAGCGAGACTCACATCTACATCTAAATATACATCTACACCTGCATATACATCTACATCTACACCTACATCCACATCCACATCTACACCTACACCTACATCTACATATGCACTTCCCTAGGAGCATAGGGGGCTATGCTAGCATAGCAGGCTATGCTATGCTATGCTATGCTGCGCTATGCTACTATATATTATGCTGCGCTATGCGATGCTATAATATGCTGCGCTATGCTATGCTGTGCTAGGCTATGTATGATATGCGATGCTGCGCTATGATATGCTCTGCTCTGCTATGCTATGCCATGATATGCTGCGCTATGCGATTCTATGCTATGATATGCCGTGCTATGCTAAGAATTGCCATGCTATGCTATCATATGCCGCGTTATACTGCGCTATGCTATGATATGCCGTGATATGCTAAGCATTGCTATGCTATGACATACTATGTTGTGCTATGCTATGATATGATATACTATGCTTTGTTATCCTGAGCTATGCTGTGCTGTGCTATGCTATGCTGTGCTTGGTCATGATATGCTGTGACATGCTGTGCTGATGCTGCGCTGCGCTTTGCTGCGCTGCGCTAAGCTAAGGTAGGCGAAGCTACGGTAAGCTAAGCTACGCTGGGCTAAGTTAGGCTAAGCTAAGCTAAACCAAGCCAAGCCAAGCTAAGCTAAGATAGGCTAAGATGAGATAAGCTAAGCTAAGCTACGCTAAGCTAAGCTAAGCTAAGCTAGGTTAAACCAAGCTAGGCTAGACAAAGCTAAGCTAAGATGAGATAAGATAAGCTAAGCTAAGCTGTGTGAACCCAGGGGGCGCAACTGGGGGAACCGCGGGGCGGGGACTGGGGGAACCACCCGGGGCGTGTTGCACCGCCCGGCCCCTTAAGCTAACAGAGTAAGAACCCTTCTAGGCAGAGCCTAGGTCGGGACAGTGTCTCGTGTATTCGTGCATCGAGGGCGCCCCGCCAGCAATTTACCATGCAGCTGCTACCGTTGTGCGCCATCCAGGCGGATTGCAGCATTCCAGGCAGTTTGATTCCCAGGAAGCACAACGTGAACACAGTCTGGGCCCGCTGGGAATGCGGCGCGACATCGCCATGCTCGGCCTGTTTCATAAAGTGGCGTGGGGGGAGGCGCCATCATCTTCGGTTTCTCTGGTTGAGCCGTTCGGAGGCCAACATGCAACGTGCGGGTTCTCAGTGGGTTCTATGTTGTACAGTACGGCATTGCATGAGCCTGTCCCGCCCCGCCACCATCGTATGCCGCATCGGCCAATGTATGGCCCAACTCCTGTCTTCAATAATTTGCCCGTCGAGGTAGAGCGCGCAAGGTCTGTCAAAGGCTTCCAGCGTTCGTTGCAACGACTGGCAAAGGATCCTGCCGCGCGTGGCAATCTGCAGTGGTGTCAGATTGTCCGTCCGGGCTGACGCCGCCGAGATGGTTCATCCATCGTGTGCGCATTGTTTCATTGAGGCTTTGTCGTAGGATAAAGCTACCCACCCCTTCCGTCCGACCCGACCCTCCCCCCCCGCCATCCTCCCCGATGCTCGGTGGCGAGCTCGCTTTCGTCCCCGCCCCTCCGTGCACTTGGCCCGCCCTCCCTCGGAATGCCTTCCGGCAGCGAGGGGGGGACGACGATTTCATTTGCCTCAGAGATGCAGGAGGAGAAGGAGGAGGAGGAGGAGGAGGAGGAGGAGCATGAGGAGCATGAGGAGGAGGAGGAGGAGGAGGAGGAGGAGGAGGAGGAGGAGGAGGACGAGGGCGCGGAGGGCGTGGAGGACGGGGAGGAGGGGAAGGAGGAGGAGGAGGAGGAGGAGGACGAGGAGGGGGAGGAAAAGGAGGACATTTCATCATGCAGGACAGCAGGACCCCCTCTTGCAATAACGCAATGCGTGTGTAGGTTCCCCCCCATACGCAGGCGAATCTTTTGTTTCGCCGTGGCCGGCCATTTGCCGCAAGGAGGAGCCAGATAAGAGAGGAGGAGGGCGGAGCGAGGAGGCGGAGGGGGCGGAGGAGGAACCGCCGTTGCCGCCGCGGCCGCCGCCGTCGGCCCAAGTTCCGTATTGTTTGTCGTTACGCAGGACTCCAACCTTTTGTGCCTTCAAGGGATTAACAGGATGGGTCGTGGTCCATCTGCAAAACAGACCCGGTTCCCGACGCTGTTTGAGCCTCCTTCTGTAGGCAGGATGCTGCTTTGTACTGGGCGTCCTGGGCGCACTTCCGTCGGGGGTGATGTGAGCGGGTGCACGGTGGGAGGTCGGCGGGGGGTCTCGGATGGGTTGGCAGGCGATGGTTGGGTTGGCAGCGGGGTCGCGGAGCAAACCTTGTGAGAGCCACCATCTATGGTTCAGGTCCCCTCCGGGTCCCAGAGGACCAGGGGCATCAGCCCCGAGGACCGATGATCATCTCAAAATACTGGGATGGACGGTGTAAAACAAGTTGGACTTCTCTCCTCGCGATTTGTTTTTTCCAGGAACGCATCGCCGGTGGGTTCTGGTTGTTCGCGTCGCCCTTTCGGCAAATCCTGAGCCTTGCTGCCTGCGTGGCTGCCGCTGTCACAAGACCAGACGCGTTTCTGTTGAGAGAAGGGTGCCACGGGAAAGGACGATGTCGGCGGCAAGGAAAAACAGGATGGGGACGAGGAAGGAAAGGAGCAGTTTTGCCACGCGTTAGGAAGAGAAGAAGCAGGAATAGGAGGAGAAAAGGCAAGAGGTCGGTGGCCAGAGGGGGTGAGGGGAAGCAGGGATGCGGGCTCCTAAACGTACGTCGCCCCCACAGGGTTTGAGCGCACGGGATTCAGCAGGCTCGAAGCGGCACCTTCGTGGCTTCGACCATTCAGGGCCTCGTGGCAGCATCCTCACGTGCCGCAAGAAGACGGCGAGGCGGAATCGGTCGCTCGCCGGCCCCGAGGGCGGGTGGCGTCACCGCTTTGCGGCTGCACTGCCCGGATCTCGCCCAGTGCCGACTGGTGCCACGTGGTTCTGATCCGCCGGTGCTCCGGGGTGGGGCCACCAATCATAGCAGGCTCGCGGGCTCGTCCCGTGGCATGGGTGGCCGCCAGAGGCCGTCCATCGCATCCTTCTTGACGAACGAACAACACACACCCATACCCATAGGAAGGTTGGAGGGAGAAGGACTGGCTATGGGTATGGGTGCGGGTTGTCGGACCCCTGGAAGGCTCCCGTTTGAGCGGGGATCCCCATCCGACAACACGCACCCATAGCTCATACCGTCCGCCCCATGGGTATGGGTGCGTGTAGATCGTTCGTCACTTCTCCCTCCCGCCAGGCGCGGAATCGTGCCCTGCGAGTGGCGCTGGCGCTGGGCCGCGTCGACTGGCTCAGCCTCCGGGGCGGGAATTTATACATGACCACCGCCTGGAGGGTCAGTTTTCGGAGCCCCGGCAGGCGGTGGATATTCACAGAACGGGCCCCGGGTGGCCGAAATATAGAAATATCCACCGCCCGTTGGGGTACGAGGATGTCGGTTCCCAGGCGGTGGATATGGATAAATCCCCGCCTCGCACAGTCGCGTCCCAGCGCCAGCAGCGCTTCGGATTTGCCCGCTGCAGGCGCGGCCGTGCGGAGGCGGCGTGGGGTGCTCCAGCCTGCGCCAGACGGCCGGCATGACCCCCTTTCCGCCCCTCCTGCCACGCGTGCCGCTGAACTTGCAGCGTGCCTTAACAGGGGCACTGGTTTAGCTGCTCAAATACGCACGTTTTGAAACGTAACACGTGCCGTGTTCAAAACGTACGTGTTCAGTCTACGTGTTGAGCTCCGTATCGATACGCTACGTGTTGCGTGTTGCGTATCGGGGCAGCTAAAGGCACTGGTTAGCCGCAGGTGGGGCTCAAGTGCAGAGCGTCTCCCTTCGATCTGGGCGTCGTGAAGAAATCTAGACGGACGTGTTTGGAGAATTTCGGAAGCTGGGGACCTTCGCGTACTGATCAGGCTCAGGAAAAAGAAACAAGTCTTTGTCAGACGGCATTTTGACGTGTGCTCCCCGACGACTCGCCGTCCCCATGACCCTGGAACTCTCAAACTTTCGTCGGCAAGCTCGAGATAGGGACGGGACCTAGACCTTCCACGGATTGAAAATCAACAGGACAGCAGTTGTTCGTAGTGTTTGGCCTCTGAGGGCCCCCGTTGGGCCCCAGCGCCGTCCAAAAACCGACTCAGCATGCAAAGCTAGCCCTGAGGAAGGGGTCGGGGCTTCCGGGGGCCCGGGCTCTGCGAATGGGGCAAGCCCAACAGCAGTTCTTGCAACAGGCTCGCTGTCGGGGTCGCCACGGACGCGGTCCATTTGGGACAGCAGTCGCGTGTACGGCAGCGGCCGCTGCCGCTTCTGACAGCGCCTACCGTGGGACATAGTCCCCACTTCGAATCTCCATCTCTGGCGTGCCACTCTTCACCAGCGCCAGCGTTTGATCCTGAGGCTCGGCGGCTGAGCCCGGGGGGGAAAGTGAGAAGGGGCGGGCCTTCTCAGAAGGCTCCGAAGTCCCCCAGCCTTCTCAGAAGTTTCCCGAGTCTCCCCCGAAGACACAGAAGACCTCCCAGAAGGTCGGAGGGCTTCTGAGAAGCCCCTCCGCCTTCCGAGAAGGCCCTTTCCTTCTCACTTTCCCCCCTCGCTCGCCGTCGAGAGTCGTTTCCGGAACATCAAGGGGCCCAGAGGTGCTCCCGCGGATGCCGAGAATGTAGCGCGCGGAAGCACCCTGCGCGATTTTCCGAGGGGGGGCAGGTGGCTGGCAGCCGTGGCGCCGAGGGCGCTCTGGGAGGCCAGCAGGGCTTCGCATCTCTGCGCCCGGCACCTTGGCCCCCCGAGCGCGCGCGGAGGGCATGGACAACTCCCGCATCTTCGTGGGCGGGCTGCCCGAGGACCCCCCCCCCCTTTCGCCGCAGTCCTCGAAGAGCAGGGGTGGCGGCGCGCACGCCGGAGAGGAGCAAAGTGTGTGTAGACACGGACTGTCGGCGGCCCGCGCGGACTTCTTGAATCGGCGCTGGGCCCTCCTGGCGGCGCCTCTGCCTCCTCCTCCTCCTCCTCCTCCTCCTCCTCCTCCTCCTCCTCCTCCTCCTTCGGCGCAGATCCAAACCTTCCGCGCGGACCTCCAGAAGTGCATGGTTGGACCGCTGCTTGCCCTTGTGGCGCACCGGCCGGAGAGGCGACGGTCGGGGCGAGAAGCCAGGGGGAGGGCAGTGCATTCATCCAGGGGCGCCGGCGGCTCGTGTCTGCGGCGAGGCTTCTGGAGGGATGCGGCGTAAGGTCCGCCACGGGGCTCTCCGTCCAACAAAAATCGTCGCCTCCGCGCTGGGCCAGCGCGAGGGGGGCGGCGCTCCGAGACCAGGCAGGCCCATCGTTGCCGAGCGTCCCAGGAGCGCTCTCAGAGCGCTACGGTGCGCTCGGAGCCTGGCATCGGCGCCCGGTGCGTCCTGCAGACCACCACCGTGCTTCGCACGTTCCGCGGCCCCATGGGGAGCTCCACCGAAGGCCCCAGTGGCAAAGTGTTTGCATGCGGTTCCCCGCCCATGTCGGCACACACGCACACAAACACACGCACACACGCGCACACACACACACACACACACACACTCGCACACACACACACACACACACACACACACACACACACACACACACACACACACACACACACACACACACACACACACACACACACACACACACACACACACACACACACTTTATCTCACACACAACACGCTTCGCGGCCCCGTAGGGAGCTCCACCGAAGGCCCCAGCGGCAAAGCCCACATGCGGTTCCCCGCCAATTCCGGCACACCCCTCACATGTTTCGCGGCCCCAAACGGGTCTCCACCGAAGGGCCCAGTGGCAAAGTTCGCATGCGGTGCCCCCGCCCCTTTCGGCACACCCCTCACATGTTTCGCGGCCCAATACGGGTCTCCACCGAAGGTCCCAGCGGCCACGTTCGCATGCGGTTTTCCGTCCATTTCGGGGAACATTTCGCACGTCTCGTGGCCCGAGAGAGCTCCACCGAAGGCCCCAGTGGCACGGTCCACATGCGGTTCCCCGCCCATTCCCGCACACCCCTGACAACGCGGTATTCGTAATTGCATATGGTTGGGTTCTTCGCCATGGTAAGTTTCCCGATCATTTTACGGAGTTGGGCCTTCGTTTTGAAGAGACAGCGCCCCGCGTCTTCGTTCCTCCTCGCCCTCCCTCCCCCTTCCCATCCCTGCACCTGCCCTCCGCATGTCAACCTATTCGGCGCACCGCTCACAGCCCCGCGGCTCCTTAGGGAGCTCCACCGACTGCGCCAGTGGCACCGTCCACATGTGGTTCCCCGCCGCGGCCTCATAGGGAGTTCCACCGAATGCCCCAATGGCAAAGACACACCCCTCACACGTTTCGTGACCCCATAGAGAGCCCCACCGAAGGCCCCAGTGTCATAGTGCACATGCGGTTCACCGCCTGTTTCGGCACGCACACACATACACACACTCACACACACACACACGTCTCGCGGCCCCACAAGAAGCCCCACCGAAGGCCCCAGTGGCAAAGGTCACATGCGGTTCCCCGCCAATGTTTGCACACCCTTCACACGTTTCGCTCGTATGCGGCTCCCCTCCAATTTCGGCACACCCCTCACACGTCTCGCGGCCCTACAGGGAGCTCCACCGAAGGCCAAAGCGGCAAAGTCCACTCGGGGTTTCCCGTCCATAACGGCACACTCTTCACATGCGTCGTGGCCCAAATACGGGTCTCCACCGAAGGCCCCAGTAGCAAAGTGCACACGCGGTTCGCAGCCCATTATTGCGCACCCCTCATACGCTTCGCGGCCCCACAGGGAGCTACACCGAAGGCCTTAGTGGCACGGTCCACATGCGGTTCCCCGCAAAAGAAACCATGCGGTTCCCCGCCGATTTTGGCATTCGCGTTGAACTTGCTGTGTGTCAAATTCGATGCGGCCCCAAGTGAGTGGAAACTTGTGTGTGTGCGTGTGACCAACTTCTATGGTTGTGGGACCCGATGCGAGTGGCGCACGCTCCCTCTTCCTTCTCCGCTACAACTCGGCCCTTCGCGGGAGGGCTCTCGGGGGCTGTTTGGAGGCAGTTTTGAAGCCTATTGGGGGTCTCTTGGGGGCTCTGGCGACCTCTTGGGACCTCGAGGGGGTATCCTGGGGTGGGAGGTAGGCATTATCATGTCGGGCTTCCCCTCTGAAGCTTCTCTTGGCGCTGCCTTGGGGCTTTCTCTTGGGCCGTCTTGGGCGCCTTAGTGGGCGGTGTCGGGACTCTCTCTCTCTCTCTCTCGGGGCGTCCTGAGGCAGCGGTCGGGGGTCTCCTTGGACCGTCTTGAGAGCCTGTTGGAGCGTCTTCGGCGCCGTGAAGGCAGAGAAGTAGGACATGCTGGGCATTTGAGGCGTTCCCTTAAAGGCCTTGCCTTCGAGGATAAAAAGAGTTGTCATCTCTTCCGCCGCGGAAGGCGGCGGAAGGTCGGCGGAAGTAAAACGAGGCCGCCTCCGCCAGCGGAAGCCAGCGGAAGCTCCGCGGAAGGAAAATGCGTCCCCAAGAGATGAACACGTTTTTGGGTACACGGTTTCCGAAATCATCCATTCAGGTTTTCCGGAAGAAGTTGAATGGTTGTTGCATCGTGCGCCCTTTTGGGGGTGCTACTGGAGGGTTCTTGGGATGTCTTGGGCGCGTTTGCGGCCGACTGGAGGCTGTCTTGGGCGTCTGGGCCCGATCGTTCAGCGATTGCGTAGGGCCTAAGAGGTCCTGAGATGTACATTTTGACGTGTCCGAGGCCACTCAAGAGAGCGGAGCAAAGCGGAGCAGAGGCTGAGCAGGGGGGTCCCTCCCCCCTCCCCGACAGAGCCACCCCGCCCCCCTTCCCAGCAGAGCCGAAGTTCAGCAGGGCACCCCAGCAGCCACGGAAGTGGGCGGAGCAAAGCAAAGCACAGGCGGAGCACAGGCGGAGCAACGGGGGTCCCCCCCCCCTTCCCCCGGCAGAGCTGAAGCTCAGGCTCTAGGCTGTAGCTCAGGCTTTTTGATCCTCACACGCCGGATGGGCGGATTTGATCTATCTGCAGCCAGTCTCACACTCGTCTCTTTCCCCCCCTCCCCAGAGGACTTGGATAGCCGCGACCTCGAGGGGTTGTTCCAGCCGTTCGGCAGGATCGCCGAGATGCCCCCTCGCAGTTTATCTTTGGTCTGTCAGTTGGCTGGTACATGCGCACACCTCTGCCATCAGATCTTCCTATTGAGCCCTCGCTTTGAAGAGACAGTGCCCCGCGTCCTCCCCTCTCCTCTCCTCCTTCCTTTCCTTCCTCCTCCACTCCTTGCCTCCGCCCTCCGCATGTCAAACATGGCACACGCGCAACCGCACGCACACACACAAACTCACACACGCACACACATCTACACACACACATCACGTGCTCATTGACCCCATAGGGAGCTCCACCGAAGGCGCCAGAGAGAGCGTTCGCTGCGGGCGTCACGCCATCGGCACACCCCTTACGCGCGTCATGGCCCCATCTTGAGCTCCACCGAAGGCCTCAGAGGGAGGGTTCGCATGTGGGCTTCACGCCCGCTTCGGCACACCTCTCACGCACTTCGTGGCCCCATCGGGAGCTTCACCGAATGCCTCAGAGGGAACGTTCGCATGTGGGCGTCACGCCCGCTTCGCCACACCTCTTACACGTTTCGGGTCTCCGTGGGGAGCTCCAACCCCAGAGGGAGTGTTTGCATGTAGACGTCACGGCCGATTCGGCACACCCCTTACGCATGTCGCTGCCCCATAGGGAGCTCCACCGAAGGCCCAGAGGGAGCGGTTGCATGTGGGCGTCATGCCCGTTTCGGCACACAGCTCACACGTGTCGCGGCCACATAGGGAGCTCCACCGAAGGCCCCAGAGAGATGTGGGCGTGACGCCCGTTTGGGCACACCCCTCACGACGCGTCTCGTGGCTTTTTCGGGAGCTCCACCGAAGGCTTCAGAGGGAGCGTTGACAGGTGGGCGTCACGCCCCCCCCCCCCTCCCCCCCCCACCCACCCACGTTTCGGCATGCCGCCAGCGCGCTTCGTGGGCCCATGAGGACACCAACCAACGACAATACTCACAGCTGCGGCACTCACATCTGCATACGGTTGGGTCTGTCGCCTTTTTCAGCCATCTTGTGGTGTCGGCCAGCCGTTTTCCAGAGACAGCGCCCCGCATCCTCTCATCCGCCCATCCTCCTCCCCCCATCCTCCCGTCCTTACCTCTGCCGCCCGCATGCCCACCATTTCGGCTCACCCAGCACGCGCTTCGTGGCCGCATACGGGGCTCCACCGAAGGCCTCACAGGGAGCGTTCGCATGTAGACGTCACGCCCGTTTCGGCACAACCCTTTACACGTTCCGTAGCCCCACAGGGAGCTCCACCGAAGGCCCTAGAGGGAGCGTTCTCATGCGGGCGTCACGCCCGCTTCGGCACATCACTCACGCGCTTCGTGGCTCCCAGATGGAGCGTTCGGATGTGGGCGTCACGTCCGTTTCGGCACACCCCTCACGCGTTCCGTGGTCGCATCGGAAGCTCCACCGACGGATCCAGAGGGAGCATTTGCATGTGGGCGTCATGCCCGCTTCGCTATACCATTGACAATTGTCGCTGCCTCATCGGGAGCTCCACCCCCAGACGGAGCGTTCGCATGTCGCGTCACAACCGCTTCAGCACACCCCTCACGCACTTCGTGATCCCATCGGGAGCTTCACCGAATGCCCCAGAGGGAATGTTCGCATGTGGGCGTCACGCCCGCTTCGCCACACCTCTTACACGTTTCGGGTCTCCGTGGGGAGCTCCACCCTCAGAGGGAGTGTTTGCATGTAGACGTCACGCCCGATTCGGCACACCCCTGACGCATGTCGCTGCCCCATAGGGAGCTCCACCGAAGGCCCAGAGGGAGCGTTCGCATGTGGGCGTCATGCCCGTTTCGGCACACAGCTCACACGTGTCGCGGCCACATAGGGAGCTCCACCGAAGGCCCCAGAGAGATGTAGGCGTCACGCCCGTTTGGGCACATCACTCACGCGCTTCGTGGCCCTTTCGGGAGCTCAACCGAAGGTCCCAGAGGGAGCGTTCGCATGTTGGCGTCACGTCCGTTTCGGCACACCCCTCACGCGTTCCGTGGTCGCATCGGGAGCTCCACCGAAGGCTCCAGAGGGAGCGTTCGCATGTGGGCGTCATGCCCGCTTCGGTATCCCATTGACACTTGCCGTGGCCCCATCGAGAGCTACACCCCCAGACGGAGCGTTCGCATGTCGCGTCACGCCCGCTTCGGTGCACTCCTCACTCACTCCGTGATCCCATAGGGAGCTCCAACGAATGCCACAGAGGGAACGTTCGCATGTGGGCGTCACGCCCGCTTCTGCACAACAACCTTCAAACGTTTTGTGGCCCCATCGGGAGCTCCACCGAAGGTCCCAGAGGGAGCGTTCGCATGTGGGCGTCACGCCCGCTTCGGCACATCACTCACGCGTTTCGTGACCCCATAAGGGGCTTTGCCGAAGCCCAATTGCACGAGTCGCTTCGGACCCCACGCCCCCACCCCATTTCGGCATGCCCACTGCGCGTTTCGTGGCCCCGTGGGGAAATCCACCGAAGACCATTTTCACAGCTGCGGTATTCACAAGTGCAAATGCTTGGGTCTCTCGCCAGGATAATGTTCTCAATGTTGTTTATATGGTGCCCGTTTCAGACCTCAGGATCGTCACAACGACTCAGGATGAAAAGCCATCTCCAGGGCCCCAGGGAAGGGGTCCAGAGCTCCAAAGACTCCGTTTTAAGCAAACCGCCACATTGAAGATCTGAGAACGCTTCCCTCACCCCAGCGTTACAATCAAGTTTTGTTTGTTCCTGCGCTGCGTAATTGACCAGACAACCCTAAGATAAGAATAACCCGCTCCGGGGCCTTCTGGAACGCTCTCATGGCGTTCTGCAGCGCTCTGGAACTGGCCACCGCGCCCGATACGTCCTCCAGACTCGCCGATTCTAATACGTTCTCGGTTCTCACCTGCACGTGTATGCATTTCGAGGGAGCGAGATTCCCCGCGAGTTCTCGTGCGCGCGATGATGGCGAAGAGCAGTTCGGTCTCCCCCTCCCTCGCGGCCGAACTATTTGTGGAGAGAGCTGTTGCTGGCCTCCCAACAGACGTGAGGAGCAGGGAGAGAGGGGAAGGAAACGGAATGATGGGAGGGGCGGGAGGGAGGGGGAGACAGAGGGGAAGAGGGGAAGGAGGGGCGCGAAGCGAGGGAGGGAGGGGAGGAAGGGGGGAGGGGATGGGAGAAGGAAAAGCCGCAGCGGGGGGAGGAGGGGGGGCAGACAGGATGAGTAGCATGCGGAGGGTGAGGATGAGAGCGATGAGAAGGAATAGAATGTGGAGCAGGAGGAAATCGAGCGGCTGGGGGGAGGCGGGACAGGAGAAGGAGGAGGAGGAGGAGGACGAGGACGAGGAGGAGGAGGAGGAGGAGGAGGAGGAGGAGGAGGAGGAGGAGGAGGAGAGGAGGGAGGAGATGGGGGAGGACGAGGGGAAGGGGAGTAAGATGGAGACGTAGGGAAGGGGGGGGCATGGGGGAACGCGGAGGATAGGAAGGACAAGGGATGAGAGGGATGAGATGGAGTGCGATGTGGGATGGAAGAGTGGACCGATGAAAGCGAGGAGAAGGAGGAGAGGCGGAGGAAGGGGAAGGCGAGAAGAGTTTTGGGGAGCAGATGGGGAAAAGCCATGGAAGGGAGAAAGAAGAAGAGGAGAGCGACGACGACGACGCGAGGAGCTGCAGGCGGAGAGGGACTGGATAGGGAAGGAAGAGGAGCAGGACGACGAGCAGGAGGAGGAGGAGGAGGAGGAGGAGGAGGAGGAGGAGGAGGAGGGTGGAGGAGGGAGGCGCCCTGGCCAGCGGAACGGGGGAGCGCTTGCAGCCCAAGAGGCCTCCTCGTCCCCCCCCCCCCTCCGCGCCGCGGCCGCACCTCGGCCTCCGCGCCGGTCGGAGCTCCCGCTTCTGCTCCCCCGCCCTGCCTTCTCGCCCAGGCTTTCGACGGCTCGACCCTTCCGAGCTGCCGGCCCCGGGGACCTCTCGACCCCGCTCTCTCAGTGGCGACACTCGGGGGGGGGGGATGTATGGTCCGGAATCTCGGCTTGGCATATCGCGCCGCCAGTTCTGGCCCACCACGCTTCGGCGCGATCATCTAGCCACGTCCACCATGCTTCAGCGCGATGCGCTATCCACGTCCTGGGCCTCAGGCGTCAGCGTGTCGAGGTTTTCCCGAGCTCCCGCGCCGCGGAGCGGGGCGACGCGCTCTTCGCCCGCAAGGCGTAGCGAGTCGCCGGGGCCGCCACCGCGACACGCTACACAAAAGTCCCTGACCGTGGGCTCGGGGGCTCGGGGGGGGGGGGGGGCGCGTCGACCCCCCAGCGCTCACGTGTCGCCGACGCGGGCCCGGTGGCCCCACCCCTGCCAGGACCGTGCGGCTTCTTTTTCGGGGGCGCATCGCCGATCCCCTCGGCGACGTATCGCGGCGTCAAGCCAAGCTCGACGTTTCCCCCGCCCCCCCTGAGCCGATCCTACAGTCGAGGCGCTGAAGAGAGAACCCTTTTCGTTGGGGACGGGCTCAGTGCCCCGTGATTGTTTTTGCAGTTTGCCATCGGCGTTGCTGGGGCATTCCATGGGACAGCGAAGCTGAACTTATGGGAAAAAGGGGGCCTCGCTCCTTATTTGGGGGTTCCCTAGGGTCAACGCCCCGACGGTATCCGAACGTTGCCTTGGAAGACTCAAGCAGTGGCGAAGCGTTCTGGCTCGCCTATAGCCGTACCAAACAATGTTCTAAGAACCCTTTGTGGTTTCCACGAAATGTTCTTAGAACATTTCTGGTTGGGACTGTCTCGGTTGAACACATCGGGCTAATGTTCTAAGAACATTGTTTTCTGTTCTTAGAACATCTTTGGGTTCTAAGAACATCTCGTGGTAGGACTACAGGAATGCCAGGACGGTCGGTCCCTGCTCAAAAGACTTCCATCACGAGAGGCGTTTCGAGCCGTCGCGAGCGGCCTCGGCGCGGATGCGGTCGCTGCGCCGCCGGGGGCCGGGCCGTGGGCGGCCCCTCGAGGATCACGGGCAGCAAGCTGCTGCCCGCCAAGGGGAGCAAGCGCTGTGGCTACGCCGACTCCCCGGCGCGGGAGCGCGCGGGAGGGGGGTGAGACGACGACGGCGACGTCGACGACGACAATGACGACAATAACGACGACGACGACGTCGATGACGACGACGACGACGATGTCGACGTCGGGGTCGATGGCGACGACGACGACCACGTCGATGAAGACGACGCCGACGACGGGGTCGACGAAGACGACGGCGGCGTCGACGTCGACGTCGTGGTGACCGGAGATCACTCTCGGGGTCGGGCCGTCTCCAGAGGGCGTGGAGACGGTGGCCGGACCCATCTGGGTTGAAAGGGCCAGCAGGAGCGGATCGGAAGGCCCGCTGGGACGGATCAGAAGGCAACCGCTTTTGATAGCCGCCGCCGTTTGACTGTACCAAGTGGTCCGACGGGCTGGCAGCTGTGGAGGGTGAGGCAAGATGTCGGTGCGAAGCACGGTCTTACACCCACCAGAGCACACCTTAGGCCTCACCAGATACAGCGGCGAAAAAACGATCGCAATGTGGACGGAGGACCACGAACTTGCAATGTGGTCCGACGGGCTTCCTGGCCCAGCGGTCTCTATTGCAAGGCCGGTCCAGCCCGACGGGCTCTTCGCCAGAAGGGGCAGTGCCCTTGGCCATCCCCATTCAGAGGCCCGCCTTTGCCCATGCCCCTGGACGACGGAGCCCGTATCATGGCAAGTTGTCCACAGGCGAGGTTGATGGTTAGGCCGGCACGGCCAAATCAGGGGTACCCTTGTGTCCTGTGTTTCGCGACCCAGCTCCTCCCCTGGGTGCGCCCGCGATGCCGCCCCGCGTTCCCTGCCGAGGGCTGCCCTGTGGCTTGGCCGCCCCGCGCGCACCCCCCGCAGCCTCGCCGCGTGAGTGCGCCCTCCTCTCCCGCCTCCTGTCTCTGCGGTCGCCCCTCTGCTTTTCCCCTCCTCCTGCATGCGGGCCAAATCGCTTCACCAAAGCCCGGATGGCCTGGACGCGCGTGTGGACTGCCATGGCCGCCCTGCGACGCACGAATGTTTCGCGACCCGTGCCTTCTGCACTCCTATGGCAGCGTGGCCCTCGGAAAGGTCCCGCGTCCCCCTCGCGTGTCCTCTCCAATCAACGCGGACTGCAGGTGCCCGCACGGGTGCGCGATGACCACGGCGCTTCGCGGTCCGCGTCAGATAGCCGCTCTCCTCCAGAGGGCGGCGCGAGAGTGCGAAGGTGAGCGCGCTTCTCGCGCCGCGGGGCACGAGGTCAGGCGACCCAGGTCGCGACCTCCTCGTCGCAGGCCCCCACCCCTAAGGAGCTCGCGACCCGACCCCAGGCATCTGCAGGGCCCCGGGGGCACTCGGCCCAGTGCTTCTCAGCACGGTGGCGGACCGTGCTGCCCTGAAGGCGAGAGCTGGCTCCCCATGCGTCACACTGCCTGGCACGTCGCGATCGACCCCCATACCGACCCCTCCCGTGACGACCCCCCCGCGCCTCGCCCCCAGACGTGGGCGGGCGACTCGGGAGGGAACCCCGAGGGCAGTGAGGTCGCCACGCGAGGGGCTCGTCCTGGAGAGAAGGTCGGTTACACTCAAGACGCTGACACAAGGACCACCTCTGGCTCAGGAGGGGCTCCGATTTTTGGGCCCCTCCTCTTGTCCAGGTCAGGGAACCTGTTCGTGGCCGAGGCCTGCCAGGGCCAGAGGGGCCCCTTTCGCTCCCCGTTGGGATGTCCTTCTGGTAACCTGGTATTGTCAGCCCTCGAAGGATCAGAGGGGCCCTCCCCTCTGACACCCCCCCCTCCTCGGAGGCAGGGAGGACGGGCGGGAGTCCCCCCCCCCGCCCTCTTCCTCCAGTGGGGGGAGGAACGGCGCTCCTGGCGGCGAAGGACGTCTCACTCCTCTCAGGAGGGAAAAAAAACACAGACAAAATTAATCGTCGATTCCCCAGAAAATATGAGAAAATATGGGAAGTGGGGGGGAAGACAAAAACCCAGAACATGTATGAAACTATATGGGAATCTTTTTATTTGTGTGCATTAATTTGTGTGTCCCAGGGCCCCTTCAAAGGTGTCTCACTCCTCCCCCGCGGCGGCAGCGGCGGGCTGCGGAGCTGCGGCGGCGTTTCCGTTCCTGCCGCCTGCCGTGACTCGCGCGTGGTGCCGAGAGAGGCGAGGCTCCAGCGATCTTGGGGCCGCCCAGAGCACTGCTTCCGGAGGCTGACGCAGTTCCGCCGACCCCTCGGAGGAGGAGGAGGAACTGGAGGAGGGGGAGGAGGAGGGGGAGGGGGAGGAGGAGGAGGGGGAGGGGGAGGAGGAGGAGGGGGAGGGAGGAGGAGGAGGAGGAGGAGGAGGAGGAGGAGAGGAGGAGAGAGGCGGAGGAGGAGGAGGAGGAGGAGGAGGAGGAGGAGAGGAGGAGGAGGAGGAGGAGGAGGAGGGGAGGAGGAGGAGGGAGAGGAGGAGGAGAAGGAGGAGGAGGAGGAGGAGGAGGAGGAGGAGGAGGAGGAGACGGGGAGTCCACGGTAGAGGTGTGGCGGGCTTCTTAGGGCACTATTTGGGAACTTGTGTTGGAGTTTGGGGAGCTGTAGGGGGGCCTGGTGGAGCCTCTTGGAGGTGGGTTTGATGCGTCGTGGGGTCCGTTTGGGGGTCCTCTGTTGGGCCTCTTGGGGGCCGCTTGGGCATCCTTGTTGGCCTATTTTGGGTTGCTTGAGGGCGTCTTGGAGGCCTCTTGGGGCCTTTTGGCTGTCATGGCGCTCTCTTCGACTGTCTGGGCGCTCTGTTTGGGCCCCCTTGGGTTGAGTTGGGGATTTTGGGGGGGCTGCGGAGGCCCCGGGGGTGCGTTGATGAGCTCGTGCCCCCCCCCCCCCTCCAGAATTGCATGTTGGACCCTAGGGGAGGAAAGAAGGGAGGGGGGGGCAGCCGAATGTTTCACACGCCTTTTCCACCCCTGGCAAGCGGGGGTCGGCGCATCTTGGGCCGCCCTGAGCATTCATCACGCTTGGCTCCAGGGGGCCTTCTCTACAGCTCTTGGGCCCACATTGGCGCGACAGCTGTGCGGTCCGCGCCCGGGGGGCCGGGCCGGGGCTCGCGGGCTCCGCCGCCCGCGCTCCCGCTCGGCGCGGCGCTCCCCCGCGCGCTCCCTGCGGCGCCCGAGGTCACATTCGAGCTCTGGGGCGAGGCCCTGGCGGGCCCGCGCGCGGGGGGAGGGCAGCGATCGGCACCGTGTGGGCCCGTGGAGCCACGCGCAGAGGGAGGGTGAATGCTAATTCGGGCATGTCCCTCTACACGAGGAAGAATCAGAATTATCCCAGTGCGACCCTACCTAGGAGTTCGAGCCCCTAGGAAAGCAGCATTAGTAGTAAGAGTAAAGAGTAAAGCTAAGCTAAAGCTAAGCTGAAGCTAAGCTAAAGCTAAGCTAAAGCTAAGCTAAAGCTAAGCTAAAGCTAAGCTAAAGCTAAGCTAAAGCTAAGCTAAAGCTAAGCTAAAGTTTAGCTAAAGCTTAGCTACAGCTAAGCTGCAGCTAAGCTAAAGCCCGTCTAAAGCTAAGCTAAATCTAAGCTACAACTAAGCTGAAGCTAAGCTGAAACTAAGCTGGAGCTAAGCTGAAGCTAAGCTAAAGCTAAGCTAAAGCCAAGCTACATCTGAGTAAAAGCTAAGGTAAAGCTGAGTTAAGGCTAAGCTAAATCTAAGCTGGAGCTAAGCTGAAGCTAAGCTAAAGCTAAGCTGAAGCTAAGCTAAAGCTAAGCGAAAGCTAAAGCTAAAGCTAAAGCTCCCAGTGGACTGGGGGAACCGCGGGGCGGATCCTGGGAAAACCGCCCGGGGCGGGGAGCACTGCCCGGCCCTTTAAGCACACAGGGTAAGAACCCTTCTAGGCAGAGCCTAGGTGGGGAAATAGCAAGAACCAGTCAGGGGATGATTGCTCCTGCTATTTTTGACGATGTTTGAATATTTGTGGCGTAGTTGCTTTCATTTGTCCTCCACAATCCGCCTGTAGGAGGACATGCCCGACCTAAGGGTAATTGGGGGAGGAGGGGAAGGCTTCTCAGAAGGAGACTGCTGCTCAGAAGGCATGGGCCCTTGTCTACAGATGTAGGGCCGGCGCCTTCTGAGAGGCAGCCTCCTTCTAAGAAGCTTCCCCCCCCTCCCTCCTGTCCCCTTGCGCGCGCCGCCAACCCTCGCCATGGAGGGAGCGGGTCCTGATGGAAGCGCGCCCTGAAGTTTTTCACTCTGTTTTCGGGCTCCCGGGGCCCTCCAGGGGCCCCAGGACCGCCAGAGAACGAATCAGGATGAAGATCTGGTCTTGGGGCCCTGGGGCGAAGGCCCCTGCGTCCATGGCCCGTTCCCCTCGGGACCCGCCGGGCCCAGGCTACAAGCGATCGGCACCGCGCGGGCCTGCACCGCGCAGGCCTGCCCCGGCCGAGGCCTCCAACGGGCAGTGCTCGGGAAGGGCGCCCCGAGGGGGGGGGGCCAGGCTGCTGCGCCTCGTGGCGCACGCGGCCTCCGGGGGGGGGGCGAGGAGGAGGGAGCCTCGGGCGTCGCGTCATGGGGGGCGCCAAGGGTCTGGAGCATCGGGGTGGGCACGGACAGGGTGGGTGCGGAGACCGGCACCAAAATTCTTTTCTCCGTGTTGAACGCGGCTCGCTGCCGGCGTCGCCGCGGACGCCGTCCATGCGAGGCGAGAGAGGGCTCCTGCCCAACAGCGGCCGCTGTCGGTTCAGGACAGCACGTGCTGTCGGGCATCGTCCTCATGTCTTCCGTGCCCAACTCGGGCGTTCTGACAGGGGGCCAGGCTGCTGCGTGTCTCGTAGGCTCCGGAGGGGGCGGGGAGGAAGGGGCCTCGGGCGTTTCGTCATGGGGGGCGGCGATCGCACATGAGGGGGGGGCAGAGGTCCTCAGGAGAGGGGCCAAAGAGGGGCCAAAGAGGGGCTCCCTGGGGCCTCAGACAATTTTTTATTTGTCGTCCATAATCCGCCTGTAGGAGGACATGCCCGACCTAAGGGTAGGGGTAGGGAGGCGGCTTCTCAGAATGCATCCAGGGTCGATTCGGTGGCGCCTCCAGGGACCCCAGAGGTGCGTTGGCGGCGATTCGGTGGTTTCTCCGAGGGCCCCGGAGGTACGTTGGCGGCGAGCTCGCCCCCCCCCCTCCCCCACCTTACATGACATGCTGTTTCCCAGGTAAGAGCAAAGGGAGAGGGGGACAGCACTGAAAAGCAGCATTGAAATCGTCAGTCGACAGGCGCCTTAGGAAGTAAAAGTGGTGTGTAAGAGCTCTTTGTCCCAGTGGGGGGAGGAAGGGGGGGTGGGTCGCAGGAGATTTTGCTCACCCAATCCCCGAGCTCCGCCGGAAAATTGTGGCCGCTCAAAAAAAGGTGGGAGCCTTGAGATACACCCCACGGGGGCTACGCGGACGCACCCCTCATCGAGGATGGGCGCAATCCTTTCGTGTATACCAGGGTTGGGTACCAGATTTCGGGTCCAGTCGAAAACCACACGAAGCCTTGGCTAGGGGTCGACACATCCCCTGGTAGGGTGGGGCGGAAGTCTTGGGGGAGGAGGAGGAGCTGGAAGCTGAGCAGGGGAGGACGGAGAGCAGAGGGGCGAGGAGGGCCAGGAGCACGGCGAGAGGCAGCGGCCGTAGCAGGCCCGAGCAGCAGCGGCATCAGCGGCAGGCGCTTACTCTCCCTCCCTCTCTCCATGTCTCTTTGTTTGGTTATCTCTCTCTGTCTCTGTCTCTCTCTCTCTCTCTTTCTCTGTATTGCTTCCTTTTTCCTCGATGTACATATATATGTGATATGTGTGTGTCCTCCCTCTCTCTGGCTCTCTCTCTCTCTCTCTCTTTCTCGTGATACCTCTCTGTGTCTCTCTTTATTTCTTGTGTTATTGTCTATCGCTGTCTCTGTATCTGTCTATCTCTCTCTCTCTATTTCTATATCTCTCTGTCTCTTTTCTCCTCCTCCTATCTCTCACTCTCTCTCTGTCTTTCTCTCTCGCTTCCTCTTTTCGTTCGGCTTGGTGTGCTTGCACGACTTGTGGCTGCACTGTGCGGGAAGATCGCGCAGCGTTGACGCGGCGGCGACCCCTCGCGGGCGTTCGAGGTTCATTGCCGCCAGGTGCCTGGAATCGGCCGCGGCGACATCGAACGAGTTGCGGTATCGGAGAAACTCGCCGTCCAAGGTCGAGCGACCCACTCCGTGTCCGAGACCAACGCCGACGCCATCGCGATAGAACGTGCCGTGCGGGTTCGGGATTCGAGATTCGACCCCCGGACCTGTCCTGGGAAGAGTTCTGGCCAGAGCTTGGGTGGGAATAGCAGCCGTGGCTACGAGCGCGCCCCAGGAGGCCCAACGCCCCGAAACCTCCAGCCTGAACCTCGATCCCCGAGCTTTTTCCAAGGGCGAGCGTGTCCCCCCCCCTTCGCGAGGCAGCGCACCCTGCCTGGGCCCTGCGGGGCGGCGCGCGGAGTTTCTGAGGACGACGGCGTCCTTCTTTTGGGGGGAGGCAGGCGCTGGCCGATCGGGGCTCCGGTAGGGTCGCCCAGGTGAGGCTCCCGCTGCTCAGCTCTCTGTGATGGGCCTGTTTTCCACCACCACCACCACCATAAGCTGGAGGGGGAGGGGACCCTCCTCCTCCTCCTCCTCCTCCTCCTCCTCCTCCTCCTTCACCTCTTCGTCCTCCTCCTCCTCCTCGTCCTCCACCTCCTCCCCCCCTCCAACTTATTGGTGGTGGTGGTGGAAAACAGGCCCATATCACTCCGGCCACACGGATCGGCGCTGGCCCCCCACCTGGCAGAGGCGGGCCCAGCGCCGCTCCGAGAGAGAGCGCCGCGCGGACCTCCCAACCCCCGGGCGTGTCGGAACCCTGCGCGCACGCTGGCGCAGCACGAGCCTGCCGTCTCCTGTGTGATCGGGAGCGGGCGCCCGCAGCGGGCGTGGCGGGCGCCAGAGCCGCCCGTGGCGCTCTTCCTCCCAGAGGAAGGCGCGCCGACGTCGGCGCCCATCGGCGCCACGGGCGGCGGCGGTGGCGGCCGCAGCGAGCGCTGGCGGCATGCAGCGACCTAGACCTCCAGCGCTTCGCGGATTCGAGGATCGAGGATGCTCGCACCTCGGACGCATGGAAGAAATCAAGACGGAGGCTCTTCGCCCTCGCCGAGCCCCGGGGCCTTCAAATAACGACCATGGACGAGAAGCCGGCCCTGGTGGGGAAAGGGTCGGGACTTTCCGGCGGCCCCGTCGTGAAAATCAAGACATCGAATGTGTAGGTCCCGCATGTCGGCGATTCGACGATTGAGGAACCAGTGTGGTGGACGCGGTTGGCCCAGGCCTGTTCTGGCTTGCAAACATCCCGCCCACCCACCCGCTTCTTGGTTTGCAAATCCCGTGTGGCGGTGATTGCGATGAGTGCTTGGCGTTGGCTGGTACATCTCTGCGGCCGCGCTAGCCCGCGCATGCTCGCGCGCACAGCGGCCAGCTAGTTCGGCGCGACCAACGCGGTCGCGGTGTGGTGGCGCTGACCGCTGGGGAATTCCCAGCCGGCACTGCAGTGCGTGTCGATGATTGGGGTGGGCACGGTATAATGGCGACGACGACAAGGGTAGACACGATTATAAAAGTAGCGGTGGTGGTAGCGAAGGTGGCAATGACGACGATACGGCAAATGACGGCCCCGACCCGCCGGTGACGACGACGCTGTCCTCGCGTGGGCGATGAAGGTTTTGGAAGGAGTTCGACATGCGCGCGCGGCCGACGCGCGCGGATAGCCCGCGTGGTTTAATGTGACACGGATCGTGCCCCCCCCCACCACGCGCGCAATAGCGTTCGAATGATATTGACATGCGGCGCGAGAAACCCGCTTGGCCGAATTTGATGAACATGTTCGACAAACGAGGGTTTTCTTAAGAATCCGTACGAACGCGATCGCAGGGTACTTTGAACATACATGTTTCAAAACCGTGTGTTTCTAGAGGCACTCGATTTTGAAACCCGTGCGAAACCGAGAGTTTGTTTCAGGGACTCCGGCATAAGTGTTTCTTGCGACAACACGCGCGCAAGAGCGCTCGAACGATTACGACACGCGCGCGACGGGCGAATTTGGAAACATGTTGGGGACACGTTGAAACAGCCATGTGGTTGTCATAAGAGCTCGCAAGAACGCGAAGGAAGTTTTTGTTTTGAAGACTCCGCTTGCAAAACCATGTGCGTTTCATGCGTTTCCCGCAGACTAGATTGTCAAGTCCGTGCGAAACCGATGGTTTTGGAGGGATGCCGGCATGCGCGCGCGACGACGCGCGCGTGTCGATTTCGTTTTATTTGTTGCACGGGATTGTCGAACGCTGATGATTGTTGATCAACGAGAACGCGCGTATGGGAATTCTTCCAGAGGATGGGGGAATCCAGAACAGTCGGCTGGGATGGTACGAGTTCATATTCAGGATGGATGATGGGGCTGAATCATATGTAAACTACAGATCGCGAGGGGCATCGTTAACTCCGGAGGGGAATCGGAAAATATACGGTGTGCAATATATGTCGTGCGTTCTTTGTTTTTCGATTCGTGTGAGGCATCCAGAGTGAAGCCTCGAACGTGTTGCAATACATGTTGTGCAAGGTACGTTGAGCAATCTGCGTGATGCACTCCAGCTTGCGCGTGCTATAAATTGTGCAACAGTTGTGGTGTGAATCACGAAGTACAAGGTATGATGCGCGCGATCTGCGTGGTTCACTCTATGTCGTGCCATACATGTTGCGCCATCTACGTTGTGCAATACATGGTTGGCATTGGTGCAGCGCAATCGACGTGGTGTAATATATGTGTGGTGCAAACTGTGTGGCGCGATTTATAAAGTGCGCAATCTATGTGGTGCAGTCCATGTGGTGAAATATTTTATCTTGTGCAATCTATGTGGGGCGGCGACGGCGGCAACAAGCGCGGCGACTGACAGACAAGCCCAGAGGACGGGCGGCGACGAGGCGTCGACGAAGCGGCGACGGCGACAACAAGCACGGCGACCGACAGACAACCCCAGACAACGGGCGGCGACGAGGCCGCGACGGGGCGGCGACGGCGGCAACACAGCCGCCAGACCGGAGGAGGTGAAGGCGTAGATCGTGTTGCTGAGGCTGACCCCTGTGTCTAGGGGGACACCATCCGTCGTCTCGGGCGGACCTTGGAGTCCGACACTGGTTCGCACTGCGGTGCTGTTCTGGCAGCGGCGGGGCGCTGCTCCCGGGCTCGTTCCTCGACTGGAGCCGCTCAGAGAAGCCAGCAGTGCTGGAGCCCGTGCTTTCTGACTCTGCTGGCGTCGCTCTATCACATCGAAGCACAACAGTCTTCACAAACATGAGCTTTCGGAGGCCCGCCGCGATTTCTCGGACATCGGCACTGGGCCCCGCTGTCTGCGTCTCAGGCGCCACCCCTGGCGCGCTCCGCGCGCCAGATGGCCCAGAAGCTCCGCGTGGACCTCCGAAAGTGTCTACGCTCAGGCGGGTCTTGGGTGGTCAACGGAGCTCTCGTGATGAGGCCCAGAGGTCCAGGCACTCTCATGCCGTTGGTTTGGTTCCGCGCGTGCTCGGCAGCGCCTTCAGCCCTCTCCGAGAGGCTCTGGACGCCATCGAGAACATGGACCGACAGAGGTATCCGGGCAGCAGGGACGAGGAGCCCCTGAAGGTCGTCCTCGCAGAGCCTCGCGGGGAGGACCACCTGCCAGAGCCGCCGCCCTGCAGGGGTCCCTCGCGCGTGGAGTGATTCGTGCCAGGAGGTTGGGATACACATGGCCCGGCTGGCCTGGGCGAGAGCATGTGTATAGCCTGGAGCGTGGCCTCGAGATGTTCCAAGTGTGAACCCACGCCAAAGATCCGCTCAGGCTGTTCCCCGAGACCGCCAAAAAAGCGATCCAGGGAGAGCCGCAAGCCGTGGGGAACGGGTGGGGACTCCCAGGGATCCCGTATGGAAAAAGTCTACAGGCGTAGGATACCTCTGGGAAGGAAGACGGCGGAAGCCCAGCGGAAGACGCGGGGAGGATCCCCTTCGGTGCCAGAAGGCCCACGGCACTGCGGCTCTGGCTCCCGTCCCGATTCGGGTTTCCGCCGTCCCCGATCTGGGCCTGGGGCCGTCGCCGCAGCGCGCCCCGCCCGCCCCCCGGGGGGCTTCCACGGCATGCCCAGGCTGCCCCCGGGGGTGCTCCCGCGCGACCTGGCGCCACCCCCCACGAGGCCCCGCTCGGGGCAGCAAGAGGGCCCAACGTGGTCTCGGGGCGGGCCCGACGGGCGCCCGAGTGCCTCCCGGCCCGGCACACGGCGAGTTCTAGACGGTGTCGAGGCCGCGACCAAACGATTCAGGAGCTGCCCAGGCACCCCCAAGAAGCCCACAGGAGGCCCACAGCGGTGCCTCGGATGCCCCGGGCTCAGCGCAGGCTCGTCGGGCCACCTTGGGACGACAGCTGCGACGAGAGGCGTCAGGTGACGCAGTTGGGCAAGCCGCACACCCAAAAGTCACTCTTTGCCTCGGGTTCCTCTGGCGATCCGCCGATCCCAGGACGACTCGGGCCAGGACTGGCACGACGATGGCGGCGGCTGGGACTGGGACCAGCCAGACCGGAAGAGGCGGCGGACGGACAGCGGCCCAGGCCCAGGCCCCGCAGCTTAGATGCCATGCCGAGCGCAGCCCGACCAGCAGGATGAGCTCAAAGCAGTCTCGGGAGCCTCGAGACGGGGGTCATGCCAACAGGGGTCAGCCAGAGCGCCAGATCTGACAGGATCTTGCGGAGCCAGGATCGCATTGACCCCGGCTTGCGCGCAGGACACGGCAGGATCCTACGGGATTTTGCCGGATTTTGCAAAGCCCAACTGACCCGGCAGTCGAACCGCAGCAGTTTGCATGATGGCCGTCGCATCCCAGTCGCGCGGCGTTCGCGATCGCGATCTCTGCGATCGTGACCACGGTGGGGGAGATAGCGCGCACGAGTCTACAGGCTACGCAGCCGAGGGCGCCATCACTTTTATGGATGGCCCGCAGAAGAACGAGTTCGACAGGCTCAAGGCCCACGGCGTCGACGGGAGGGGGCAAGGATGGAGGCCGAGAGAGTTCTAGACTCTAGACGTGGACAGCGCCTAGTCTCAGAGCAGGAAAAGGGCTCGCTGCGGCTACAGTTTCCTCGTTTTCTTTTTGGGGGGCCTCCTGGGGGTCCCTCGTCGCCACCGCTGGATTCGCGTCGAAATTCTGGTCAGATCGCACCCTGGGAGAGGTCCGTGGAGTAGCGGTATCGGCACCTTCTTGTTTCCCAATTGATTCTTAATTTCCATGGCGCAGTCATCACAGAGGCGAGACCTAGTACGGTTAGCACAAAGGTAGCTTGCTATCGGCAGATATGAACAGCTTACAATCAGTATCCAGGCTGGCTGCCAGTGGGCTGATTGTACGATCCATATCATCCGACTATGATGAAGATGATTATTATTATGAGGATAGGGCAGGAATGCTTGTGAGGACAAGGGCGGATAGGAGAGCTAGGAAGGAGAAGGAGAAGGAGGACTAGGATAAGGAGCATGAGGAGAGAAAGAGCAGAACGAAGAGGAGGATGACGAGAGGAAGAAGACGCAGCGGCGGAAATGAAGGACGACGACAACTAGGACGATCATGGTGATAACTATGTGAGGGCGAGGACGGCGATAAAGATGAGGATGATGAGGAAGAGAAAGGGAATGAAGAGCAGGAAGAGGTGAGACTAACGCCAGTTTGCCTCGCAAGAGTTTCGAGGTAAGAAGAGTGAGGTCACAGGAAACGGGGAGGAGAGGGCGATGGGGAGACGATGAATGGGCAGGGGAGGATGGGGTTGGAGGAGAAGGGGATGGGCATGAGGCACGAGCAAGCGGGGAGAAAGAAAGTGAGCAGGGAGAGAAGTACAGTCAGGACGACGGAATCAGGTATAGTTCAGACTTGGAAGGGGCTCTCTGTGGCGTAGGTCCTTCCATGTTTGTTCCTCTGGCGCTCCTCGTGCAGCTGGGCGCTTCAATGGCCAAAAGGAGGCTGCCTCGTGGTAGCTCGATGGCACGGAGGAAGGACATGGAGGATAAGGAGAGTGGGGGAGGAATCAGAGGAGGAGGAGAAGGAGGACGACGAGAAAGCGTTGCGACCCTTCTTGGCTTCTCACATTGACGTCGATGGCCTTCCAGGAGTGCAGCCCGGATCGAAATTGCCAAACGTGCTGTAGTTCTTTCTGAAAAGCGATTGCCACAGAAAGCCGCGCGATAGGTTGGACATTATGCAGGGGTGCTTGTTTTTAGCGCTGCCGCGATCGCCGATGTCGGCCACCTCATTTGCCGGCGGCTGGCAGATACAATTTCGTGTTTGTGCGTCACGGTTGTGCGTGAACCACGGCGGAGAGTTGGCCAATACCAGGAGATTTGATTTCAGTCACGCTGTTGGGACAGAAGTAGCCATGTGGGCGCAGACGGAAACGTCGGCCACTTTCCAGCATTTTCAGGATGTCGGAGTCAACGCTGGGGGCGGGGAGGGGCCGCACAAGTTCTGGCCAGATTTGTGGGCCCGGTCACGAATTTGCAAGGTTGTGGCACCTGCTCCTTCACGCTTCGCCCATGCCCATCAGTCCATTCAGAAACTCTGCTGCCCACGAGAGCTGACAGGAAAATGGGGGACGAGACACATCTAATGAAACAAAGTGGGCAACCGGGGTGAACTGAGAGATCTCTGGGAGCACGGGGGTGGCCTTTGAAGGCCTCTTCGGTCTTGCGGCCCGCGTGGGGGCGAGGGAGGGCGGAGGAGGAGGAGGAGGAGGAAGAGGAGGAGGAGGAGGAGAAGACGGAGGAGGAAGACGACGACGAAGACCACGACGATGAGGAAGAGGAGTAAAAGGACAAGGTAGAGCACGAGGACGAGGACGAGGAGCAGGGTAAAGAAAGGAACAACTTTGACGACGACAGAGCCCTCTTAGGCCTCTTTCGGTGATCTTGACGTCCTCTTGGAGCTGTTTTGGGGGGTCTTGGGGCCCTCTTGGGGCCCTCTTGGAGCCTTCTTGTGGGTCCCTTGGGAGCCCTGGAGGGCCTCTTGGGGCCATCTTGTAGCCATCGATCACAAGGGGGTGTTCCAAAATTTGCCTCCCCCCCCCTGGGGGCCATCGAACTTGCCTCTTGGGGCGCTCTTGTGACGCTCTTTGGCCGATCTTGGGCGCTCTTGAGGCCGTTTGGGGGGCCTCTTGGGCCCCTCTTGGGGCTCTCTTGGGCCATCTCGAGGCTTCAAAAGCGCATCGCAAACGGAAAGGCGACAAGGCAAACCTGATTGGTTTGCCTTAGGTTATTGAAGGATCTTGGCCTCTTAGGAGAACCTTAGGGGGCTTCGAGAGCACTTGCAACCGTCTCGTGGACCTCGTCGGGCCTCTTGGAGCCATCGTCAGAAGTTATCTTGAACCGTTTTCGGCTATATTGAGCCGCCGCGGAGGCCATCTGGGAGCATCGGAGGTTCTCTTGGAGTCATGTTGGGCCATCCTGGACGCCCTAACCCCTCGCGAACCCCACCAGCAAAACCTCAGGCAGGGGAGGGGGAGGGTACCCCTCCCCGTAGAGGTTTTTGGAAGGAGAGGAAGACATCGACAGACCACCTTCGGCCAAAGGGCTGGTGGGATTCGTTCCTCCCCGCGCACGTCGTAGAGGAAGGTCGCAGGCCGAGTGCTCGCCTGAGGACGGCGAAGCCAGAAGCGGTGGCGCGCAAGGGCTCCCGGCTTCGCCTGCCGGTCACGCAGCCGAGTCGGCTCGCCGAGCGTCGATCCGACGCGCGTCCACAACCCCCCTCTCCCCTGACCTTCTAGAGTGCTCCCAAAAAATATGCCAGACCTATAGACGGAAGAAGACCGGTTCAACAGACGACCGGTTCAACAGGGACCGGTTCAACAGACGACCGGTTCAACAGGGACAGGTTCAACAGACGACCGGTTCAACAAGGACCGGTTCAACAAAGACCGGTTCATCAGGACCGGTTCCGCAGAACCGGTTCCACAGAACCGGTTCTACAAGACCGGTTCCGCAGGACCGGTACCACAGAACCGGTTCCACAAGCCCGGTTCCACAGGACTGGTTCCACAGGACCGGTTCCACAGGACGGGTTCAATAGAGGCGGTTCCTTCCTGCTACTCTCTCTCATTACACTGCTGCTGCTGTTGCTGCTGCTGCTCCTCCTCCTCTTCTTCCTCCGCCTCCTCATCCATCCCTCTCTGCCCTCCCTCCCTCCCCCATCCCTCGTTGCTGCTACGACCCCCGTCCACATCCCTCATCCCTCCCTACTTCCTCCTCTCCTCTCCTCCCTCATCTATCATCGACGGCTACCCACCCGACCCGTCCTGCCCGACCCGACCCGACCCGACCCGTCCCGCCCGTTAGGGTCCGCCCGCCCGACCCGTCCCGCCCGTTAGGGCACTCGCGTGCCAACTCGATGGCGCATCATTCTTTAATGTCCCGCCCGCCTGACACGACCCGAACCGCCCGTTAGGGTCCGCCCGCCCGACCCGACCCATCCCGCCCGTCAGGGTCCGCCGGGCCGCCGGACCCGTCCCGCCCGTTAGGGTACTCGCGTGCCAACTCGATGGCGCATCATACTTTAATGTCCGCCCGACCCGACCCGACCCGCCCGTTAGGGTCCGCCCGCCGGACCCGTCCCGCCCGTTAGGGTACTCCGGTGCCAACTCGATGATGCATCATTATTTGATGTCCCCCGCCCGCCCGACCCGACCCGCCCGTCCCGCCCGTTCCCGCCCGCCGCCCGCCCGACCCGTCCCGCCCGTTCAGGTACTCGCGTGCCAACTCGATGGTGCATCATTCTTTAATGTCCCGCCCGCCCGACCCGACCCGACCCGCCCGTTAGGGTCCGCCCCCCGACCCGACCCGTCCCGCCCGTTCAGGGTCTGCCCGCCCGACCCGTCCCGCCCGTTAGCACTCGCGTGCCAACTCGATGGTGCATCATTCTATAATGTCCCGCACGCCCGACCCGACCCGTCCCGCCCGTTAAGGTCCGCCCGCACGACACGACCCGTCCCGCCCGTTCGGGTCTGCCCGCCCGACCCGACCCGACCCGCCCGTTAGGGTCCGCCCGCTCGCCGGACCCGTCCCGCCCGTTAGCGCATTCGCGTGCCATTTTGATGATGCATCTTTTTTTATATCCCGCCTGCCCGACCCGACCCGTCCCGACCCGTTAGGGTCCGCCCGCCCGACCCGACCCGTCCCGCCCGTTAGGGTCCGCGCCCGACCCGTCCCGCCCGTTAGGGTACTCGCGTGCCAACTCGATGGTGCATCATTCTTTAATGTCCCGCTCGCCCGACCCGAACCGACCCGCCCGTTAGGGTCCGCCCGCCCGACCCGACCCGTCCCGCCCGTTAGGGTCCGCCCGCCCGACCCGTCCCGCCCGTTAGGGCACCCGCGTGCCAACTCGATGGTGCATCATTCTCTTTAATGTCCCGCACGCCCGACCCGACCCGTCCCGCCCGTTAGGGTCCGCCCGACCCGACCCGACCCGTCCCGCCCGTTAGGGTCCGCACGTAGAGACGAAGAGGGGGACTCTCGGAGTCTCCCGGGAGCGTCTCGGTGGCCTCCAGGAGGCCTCTTGGTGCTTGGGGGCCTGTTGGGGCCTCTTACGGGCCTTTGAGGGCTTCTTAGACGCTTCTCTTCCGGCCCCATGTGCTCGGACCCCATTTGGGAGGCCTCGAAAGAAGCTCAGACCATATTTTCGGGGGCCTCGAAAGAATGGAGACGAACACCGACTGCAGTGCCAGCCCATTTTGAGCAGGAATCGCTGCTGCTGTTGCCGCCAGTCGCCCTAGCTGTGTGGGTCGTGCTGCTGCTGGTCGCCGTCGTGGTGGAGGTGCGGTTGGCCGCCGTCGCGGCAGTGGCGGTGTTGCTGGTATCGTGGCGGCGGCCTCTCGCTTCCTTCGCCCGGGCGGCTCATCGTCGCATTTTCGCTTTCCAGCCGCCGACCTCGCGCGCTGGGCTGCCTGCGAGGCGATGTGGCCGTACGTGCTTGCCGCCGCTGGCGTTGCCCTCTGGCTGTACTGCGGTGGTGCGAGCCAGATGGGCGGTGGTTCTGGGCCATCTGGCTGTACTGCGTCGTCGTCGTCCTTCTTGCCGTCGTTATCGTACACCTCTCCGTCGTCCGTGGCGTGCGCAAGCCAGCCCAGGCTCCCCGTGCCGCTTCCTTTCACCAGCGCCCGAACCCCTCTGGCCACCATTGCCGCAGCCATTCCTGATCGATTCGCGCGGCACACGAGGCTGGCCCATCTCCCTGCAGACCTTCTGTCCGCGACGCGGGCTTGTCATGGCTGCGCAGGCGGCTCAACCCCAGGCTCGCGGGCGTGCCGCGGCCGCGGCGGCGCCCCCGGCGCCCGCGCCCGCGCCGCCTGCGCCCGCGCCGCCGGGCCCCGCCGAGTCCGCCTGTCAATTTGTTTTATCGAAGCGCAACGGTCGGAAACTCATCCATGACGGCTTCATCTACAACCTCTGCTACACCGCAAAGAATGGCAACCGCACCTGGAGCTGCGAGAAAGGTGCTCAGGTGTGCGGCGGCCAAGCGCAGACCCGCATGAAGGGGCCCCGGACCGTCGTCCAGCAGGTGACGCTGCATGCGCACCTGCCCACTCCGGACAAGGCCGTCGTGGAGCAAGTCCGTGCCAAGGCAAGGGCCGCTGCGTCGCAACAGCCCGACGCCACTGCCGCGAACATGGCCTCGGCCGCGCTCGCGGGGGCCTCGCAGGCATCGTTGGCCGCGATGCCCGCCACGACCAACCTGAAGCGGGCTTGCTGGAGGACGCGGTTGTCAGAACAGAACGAGCGCCTGAAGAGCGGGGGGCAGGCGTGCTCCACGCTGGAGGTGCTCACCGTCCCTGAGACTCTCAAGCAGGTGGACGGCGAGGAGTTCCTGGCGCAGTGGGGCTGCAGCGGGCGACAAGTGCATCCAGGTGCGGGGCTGCGCGAAGAACTTCGACTTCCTGGCCACGGCGGACGTCTGGCTGGCAGACGGCGCGTTCCGCATAGCGCCTGCCCCCTTCTTCCAGGCGCACACGGTGCACGGATACCAGAACGGATACGTCGCGCCTTGTTGTTACAGATTGCTGGCGGACAAGAAAATGGCAACGTACAAGCGCGCATGGGGGGCCGTGCTCCAACTGCTCTCCCCCGAGGGCCCCGGGCCGACCCTTCTGCTCGATTACGAGAAGGCTTCCTACCAGGCGGCCTCGGCCGTGTTCCACGAGATCAACGTCGGCGGGTGCTACTTCCACTTCCGCGCCGCCGTGCACGAGCGCGCGGTCGACCTGGGCTTGAGCAACAGGTACGGCGGGAACGCTGAGTTTCGCCTGCGCGTCGGGGAGCTATGCGCCCTCGCGTTCCTCCCCGCCGACCCCGTGGCGGACTGGTTCGAGACCCTGGCCGCCGAATTCCCTAACGAGGAGCTCGAGCTCGTGTTATACTTCGAGAAAACGTGGGTGGGCGAGGGGCCGGCCAGAGCCAGGGCGCGGAAGGCCCCCGTGTTCCCCGTGGACATTTGGAACATTCACCATCGCACGCTCGACAAGAAGTTCCTCGCCGCGAGCGCAGCCGAACTCTTCCACCGCCACCATGCGGCTCAGTTCCACAGGGGCGCCCATCCCACATACCCGACCTTCATCCTGAGTTTGCACAAGCAGCAGAGAATCACCAGCCGGGACATCACTGAGATCGCCATGGGGGGCGAGAAGAAGCTGCGCGAGCCCACGCGGGTTCGTGGAGACAAGCAGTGCAATTTGGTGAACGAGTACTTGGGGGGCAAGGGCGGGGTCTCCCTCGTGACGCAGCTGGCGCACCTGGCCATGAGCGAGGAGTGACGCGCGCGCGGCCGCGCGTGACGAGTCCCTCAGCCGCCACGGCGCAGCCTCATTCATCTTCCAATCGGGTTTGCTGTGGGCTGGACACGGCGCTCCGAGACCATTAGGCTTACTGATCGCATACTGGGAGCGCCGCTTTCAAAGCAGCAAAATCTGTCCAACCGGGGCCCTGGGCTTAGCCGAGAGCTCACACCATTCGAGATCGCGTGTGTCCGCGAAGCGGGCTGCCCACCCAGCTGGGGGAGGCGGAGGAAGACAGGGGGGGAGATAGAGGAGGAGGAGGAGCAGCAGGAGCAGCAGCAGCAGGAGGCCGCCGCCGCCGCTGCCGCCGCCGCCGACGTCGTCGTCGTCGTGGTCCAGAGGAGAAGGAGAAGGAGCAGGTAGAGGAGGAGGATGAGGAAGAGGAGGCCGTCGCCTAGAAAAACGCCCGCGCCAAAACAGTCACCCAAGGCGTTGGGTGATTGTTTTGGGCGGGCTTGCTTTGTTGGAGGTCCGCGCGAGGAGGACGAGGACGAGGAGGAACAGGAGGAGCAGGAGCAGTGGCGAGAGGAGCGCGAGGGCCGCCCACGGGAAGCGAACGGGGAGGATGAGGAGGAGAAACATCACCGTCGTCGTCGTCGTCGTCGTCGTCGTCGTCGTCGTCGTCGTCGTCGTCGTCGTCGTCGTCGTCGTCGTCGTCGTCGTCCGGAGGTGGATTGGGAGGAGGATGAGGGGGAGGAGGGAGGGAGTGGAGTGAGGAGGGGGAGGAGGAGGAGGAGTATTTAGGAGGAGGACGAGGACGAGGAGGTAGGGAGGAGGAGGAGGAGGAAGAGGAAGTGAGGAGGGAGGAGTGAGGAGGAGGGAGGAGGAGGAGGAGGAGGAGGGAACGGGGAGGAGGAGTGAGGAGGAGAAGAGGGGGAGGGGGAGAAGAGGAGGAGGATAGGAGGAGGAGGAGGAGGAGGAGGAGGGGAGGAGGAGGATGGAGGGGGTGTGGGGCGGGGGAGGGAGGAGGAAGGAGGAGGAGGTGGAGGAGGAGGAGGAGGAGGAGGGAGGTAGGAGGAGGAGGGGAGGAGGGGGAGTGAGGAGGAAGGAGGAGGAGGAGGGAGGAGGAGGAGGTGGGAGGAGGGGGAGGAGGAGGTAGGAGGAGGTGAGGAAGGAGGGAGGAGGAGGAGGAGGAGGAGGAGGAGGGGAGGAGGAGGAGGAGGGGGAGGAGGAGGGGAGGGAGGGAGGGGAGGGAGGAGGGAGGGAGGTGAGGAGGGAGGGGGAGGGAGGGAGGGAGGGAGGGTGGGAGGGAGGGAGGGACGGGACGGGAGGAGAGGGAGGGAGGGAGGGTGGAGGAGGGAGGGACGAGTGACTGGGGTGGGAGGGAGGGAGGGAGGGAGGGTGGGAGGGAGGGAGGGAGGGAGGGAGGGAGGGAGGGAGGGAGGGAGGGAGGAGGGAGGAGGAGGGGAGGAGGAGGAGGGAGGGGAGGAGGTAGGAGGGAGGAGGAAGGAGGAGGAGGAGGAGGAGCAGGAGCAGGAGCAGGAGCAGGTAGAGGAGGAGGGGGAGGCCGTCGCCTGGAAAAACGCCCGCGCCAAAATAGTCACCCAAGGCGTTCGGTGACTGTTGTGGGCTGGCTTGTTTTGCTGGAGGTCCGCAGGAGGAGGAAGAGGAGGAGGAGGAGGAGGAGGAGGAGGAGGAGGAGGCGGAGGAGGAGGAGGAGGAGGAGGAGGGGGGAGGAGGGGGAGGAGGGAAGAGGAGGAGGAGGAGGAGGAGGAGCTGAGGAGGAGGAGGAGGAGGAGGGAGGAGGGGAAGGGAGGAGGAGGAGAGGAGGAGGAGGAGGAGGAGGAGGAGGAGGAGGAGGAAGAGGAAGAGGAGGAGGAGGAGGAGGAGGAGGAGGAGGAGCGGGGAGGAGCGGGACCAGGAGCAGGAGGAGCGCGAGGGCCGCCCACGGGAAGGGGACGGGGAGGATGAGCAGGAGAAAAAACACCGTCGTCGTCGTTTTCGTCGTCGTCGTCCTTGTCGGCGTCGGCACCGTCGTCGTCTTCGTCGTCGTCCTCGTCCTCGTCCTCGTCCTCGTCCTCGTCCTCGTCCTCGTCCTCGTCCTCGTCCTCGTCTTCGTCCTCGTCGTCGTCGTCGTCGTCGTCGTCGTCGTCGTCGTCGTCGTCGTCTCTGTCGTCCTCGTCGTCATGGTCGTCGTCGTCGTCGTCCTCGTCGTCGGTGTCTTCGTCGTCGTCGCCGTCGTCGCCGCCATCGTTGTTGTCGTCGTCGTGGCAGAGACGGATCCGGGGAAACGGTTCCGGGGAAGCGGTTAACCCCGGGGAAACGGCGCACCAGGGACACGGTTTAAGGGAACCTGCTGCGGGGAAACGGTTCTGGGGAACCGACTCCGGGGAAACGGCTCCGGGGAAACGGTTCCGGGCAAGCGTTCCCGGGGAAACGGGACCGGGGAAACGGTCCCGGGGAAACGCTGCTCCGGGGAAGCGGTCCCCGGGGAAGAGGTCTCCGGAGAAACGGTCCTCCGGGGAAACGGTCCCGGGGAAACGGTTCCGGGGAAACGTTTCCTGGGGAAACGGTTTCGTATCCTTTTACGTCATCCCTGGGGGGCTGCGATCTGTGAAACTGTCGCCACTTTCGAGGCTGCTGGGGGGCCCAGCGGAGTGACGCCCTACGGGGATTCAGATTCGACCTCGCCATCCCTGGGGGGCTGCGATCTGTGAAACTGTCGCCACTTTCGAGGGCTGCTGGGGGGCCCAGCGGAGTGACGCCCTACGGGGACTCAGATTAGACCTCGCCATCCCTGGGGGGCTGCGATCTGTGAAACTGTCGCCACTTTCGAGGGCTGCTGGGGGGCCCAGCGGAGTGACGCCCTACGGGGATTCAGATTAGACCTCGCCATTCCTGGGGGGCTGCGATCTGTGAAACTGCACCACTTTCGAGGGCTGCTGGGGGGCCCAGCGGAGTGACGCCCTACGGGGATTCAGATTAGACCTCGCCATCCCTGGGGGGCTGCGATCTGTGAAACTGTCGCCACTTTCGAAGGCTGCGTGGGGGGCCCAGCGGAGTGACGCCCTACGGGGATCAGATTAGACCTCGCCATCCCTGGGGGGCTGCGATCTGTGAAACTGTCGCCACTTTCGAAGGCTGCTGGGGGGCCAGCGGAGCGACGTCCTACGGGGACTCAGATTAGACCTCGCCAGCGCTGGGGGGCTACGATCTGCGAAACTGTCGCCACTTTCGAGGGCTGCTGTGGGGCCCATGAAACTGCCGCCACTTTCGAGACCTGCTGCGGGGTCCAGCATAGTGACGTCCTACGCGGACGCAGATTGGACCCGTCATTCTACTTCGATTATCCCGCATCTGCGATCGACTGTATGTGTGCGAGGAACTAGACATGGAGTGGTCTGGCACTGACTGACGTCAAATCGTTGTGTGCCAGTGTCTCCTGGGGTGTTGCCTGATGTGGATGCAGCTCGTCGGCGCTGCGACTCGAGCTGGCGGTCGTCCTTCGGACCCGCAGAAACATCTGCTGAGCTCGATGAGCTAGGGGAACTACAGGAAAGAAGTGCAGGAAACGGAGGCCGGTCATGCACTCGCCGATACCTCGTTGCTCTGTCATCGTCTTTGCTGTTGCATGATCCTTATCTGGCCTGCCGGCGCCGCGGCTCGAGCTGGCGGTCGCCCTTCGGGCCCGCGGGAACATCTTCTGAGACAAGTGGACGCCGCCGCCTTACTTGCAGGCAGCGCATTGCATTCGCGGACAGCAGCATGGCAGACCGCAGTGAGATCCTCAGTCGCGTGGTGTTGCCAAGCCTGGTGGAGACGCGCGTGATCGACCTGAAGCGCGTGCACTGTACCTGCGTGGCGTTCAGGCACGCGCGTGATGCTGCTCGCTCCGCGTTCAACCAGTACGTCGCCAGTGCAACTTTGGACGATGGACAACCGATTGATGATGCGCGACCCCGGCCTTGAGTTTCTTTCCCGCGGGCCGCCCGCAGACCTGGCGGCGCGCCTGCGAGCGTTCAGCTCCCGCGCTGAAATGCGCGGGAAGGAGGCGGAGAAGCTAGCGGGCGAGCTACGCCTCGCTCGTTCCTTGCACTCTAAACAAGTTTTATCATGTGGAACTCTGCGACGACATGGCGCAGGCAGCGCTGCGGGTTTAGCTCGCACTTGAAAAACGCGGCAGTCTTCTGTCTCCTCCCGCCACTTTCATCGTCGTCCTATTCCCCGCCTCACCTTCTCCATGCATGCTGCTGCTTCCGCGATGGCCTTCCGCCCCCCCCCCCCGCCCTCCATTCCATCCCTCTCCTGCCCCTCGTTCCCGTGCCCGTTCTTCTTCGATCCTGGGGCCTCAAGCCTCGCTCTTTCGATCGTCGTCCTGTGAATCGTGCAACGCATGCGCATCCCATGTAGCTTGCACAGCAAATCGCCGCGTCTACACTGTCGTTGTTCCTGCTAATGTTGGCATACTCCTCTTGCCATTTGATGCGCGTGGGTTGGGTACGTCGCAGGGTAATTTTGGTTGTTCGGGGGCGAGTCCGGAAACTGCTTGGGCCGTCATGGATTTTTGAAAGTCGGAAAAGGCGAGAACGCTAAACGATTGCAAAAACCACCGGGAAATCAATGATTTCGGCCTCTGGAGGCGCAGTTGTGGGCGCGGGGCCCTCTTGGGCCGTCCTTGGGGTTTTTGGGGCCGTCTTGGGGGCCTCATGGGCCCTCGTTGGGGATATCTTGGGCCGTCTTGGGGCCGTCTTGGGTTGTCTTGGGACCATCTTGGGCCATCTTGAGGCCCTCTTGGAGTCCCCAGAGGCCCAAGAGGCATATTTGTTTGTCATATGTTTTTGTAGGTTTGGGGTCCCAGAAGGAAGGCCGATCATTTTGGTCCGTTCCTGCGGCGCGGCTCCGACGGGGGGGTAGGGGGAAGACATAATAATGTAACACAATGCAATATGTGGCAGTTATGCAATCAGTGGATCCACTGAATACGTTGCATTGAGGCGTTCGCCGAAAAACGCTGCCGCTCAGCACGTCACCTCTAGGGCGTGGATTCCTCTCGCTTCGCGGGGTGCACGTCCGGAGCACGTACACTCACGTCGTCGCGGAGCCTCTTGGGAGCCTTTTGGGGGCCTCCTGGAGGCCTCCTGGGAGCTTCCTTGGGCTTCTTGGGGGTTTCTTTGGGGCCTCTCCCCCCTCCCTCCTTTTCACACTCCCTCCCCATATTTCCTTCCAGCGCCGGCTCTAATCATGGGCGCCGCTGTGACCAACTTCCACCTGGCTGGCGCTGCGCCGCAGTTCGCCCAGGTTGGAAATATTGCATTACGCTCCAGTCGTTGTGTGGCCTTTGGGGGCTTCTTTGGATCCTTTGGGAGGCTTCTTGGGGACATCTTGGAGGCCTCTTGGGGGCTTTTGGGGGCCCCTTGGGGGCCTCTTGGGGGCCTCTTGGGGCCTCTTGGGGGCGTCTCTGGCCGTATTGGGACGCTTTTGCGCCGTTTCGCCCTTTCGGAGGCCGTCTTGGGGGCCTCTCGCGGCCGCCTTTGGGCCGTCTTGGGGTTTTCCTGGGCCGTCATAGGGGCTTCTTGGACCGTCTTGGGGGCCTCTTTTGGCCGTCTTGGGGTTTTGTTGGGCCGTATTGGGGCCCTCTTGGGGGCTTCTTGGGTTGTTCTGGGGCGATTTGGGAAACTGCTTGGACCGCAAAGGCGAGAACGCTAAAATATTACCAAACCGAAGGGACATCAATGATTTCGGTCTCTGGAGGCGCAGTTGTGGGCGCTCTTGGGGCCCTCTCGGGCCGTCATTGGGGCTTTTTGGGCCCTCTTGGGGCCGTTTTGGACCGTCTCGGGGCCGTCTTGGCCCGCACAGAGCCCATCTTGAGCCGTCTTGGCGCCCTCTTGGCCCCCCAAGACGCCCAAGAAGTCGAAATCTCAGATTTTCGATAGGTTTTGGTAGGTTTTTGAACTCCGCGAGGGGGGGGGCACGTTCGCTCTTGTGGCGCAACTCCCATGGGGGGGTAGGGGGGGAAACATAATAATGTAACACAATGCAACATGTGGCAATTATGCAATCATTGGATACATTGGGTACGTTGCACTATCGCCTCCGCAGAAAAAGCTGCCGCTCAGCACGTCGCCTCCAGTCACGTCGTCGCGGAGCCTTTTGGGAGCCTTTTGGGGGCCTCCTGGAGGCCTCCTGGGAGTTTCCTTGGGCTTCTTGGGGGCTTCTTTGGGGCCTCTCTCCCCTCCCTCCTTTTCACACTCCCTCCCCATATTTCCTTCCAGCGCCGGCTCTAATCATGGGCGCCGCTGTGACCAACTTCCACCTGGCTGGCGCTGCGCCGCAGTTCGCCCAGGTTGGAAATATTGCATTACGCTCCAGTCGTTGTGTGGCCTTTGGGGGGCTTCTTTGGATCCTTTGGGAGGCTTTTTGGGGACATCTTGGAGGCCTCTGAGGGGCTTTTTGGGGCCCCTTGGGGGCCTTTTGGGGGCCTCTTGGGGCCTCATGGGGGCGTCTTTGGCCGTACTGGGACGCTTTTGCGCCGTTTCGCCCCTTCGGAGGCCGTCTTGGGGGCCTCTCGCGGCCGCCTTGGGGCCGTCTTGGGTTCTTCTAGGGCCGTCATAGGGGCTTCTTGGACCGTCTTGGGGGCCTCTTTTGGCCGTCTTGGGGTTTTGTTGGGCCGTATTGGGGCCCTCTTGGGAGCTTCTTGGGTTGTTCTGGAGCGATTTGGGAAGCTGCTTGGGTCGCAAAGGCGGGAACGCTAAAATATTACCAAACCAAAGGGACATCAATGATTTTGGTTTCTGGAGGCGCAGTTGTGGGCGCTCTTGGGGCCCTCTTGGGCCGTCATTTGGGGTTTTTCTGGGCCCTCTTGGGGCCGTTTTGGACCGTCTCGGGGCTTTTTTGGCCCGCACAGAGCCCATCTTGAGCCGTCTTGGCGCCCTCTTGGCCCCCCAAGAGGCCCAAGAAGTCGAAATCGTCGATTTCCGATAGGTTTTGGTAGGTTTTTGAGCCCCGGGAGGGGGGGGGCACTTTGGTCCGTTCCTGTGGCGCAACTCCCAAGGATGGGTTAGGGGGGGAGACATAATAATGTAACACAATGCAATATGTGGCAATTCTGCAATCATTGGATACATTGGGTACGTTGCATTATCGCCTCCGCAGAAAACGCTGCCGCTCAGCACGTCGCCTCCAGACGTGGATTCTTTGGCTTACGCCGCACCGCCGACCCCATGGGGGGGAGAGTCGCTGTTGCGGTTTCTGGGCGCTGCGTGACTTACGCATGTATTTATATTTAGTGGCCTTCGGTCCATCCACCCACCATGCCTGGGTTGTGGTGCAGAGGCCTTTGAGATGTTCGTTCGGATCTCGTGAGAAGCCTGTCGGCGGCCTGCCCGAGGCAGTTTGGAGGCCTCTGGGCTCTGGGGAGCTGTTTTGGGGCCTCTTGGGGTCTCGTTTGGGCCTTTGGGGGGGTCTCTTGGGGGCATCTTGGAGCCCCTTGGGGACCTCTTTGGGCCTCCCTCCCGTGGGCCTCTTGGAGTGGAAAGTTAGAACTTTCGGTTCGTGGTCCCCTCCTTGGTTCCTTCTTGGGCCCCTCTTGGGGCCCTCTTGGGGCCCTCCTGGGCTGTCTTGCGGTCCTTTTGGGCCGTCCTGGGGCCCTTTTAGGACGTTTTGGGGCCTTCTTGAGGGCCTCTTGTGGCGGTCGTGGGGGCCTCTTGGGCCGTCTTCGAGCGTCGGAAGCCAAAAAAGGCGAGAAAGCCAGACATTTTTAAACAACCAATGAAGATCATCGATTCTGGCCTTTTGGGGCCCCCTTTGGAGGCCTCTTTGAAGCCTCTTGGGCCGTTTTGGAGGCATCTTGGGCCGTCTGGAGGCCATCTTGGGCGCCTTGGGACGAGGGTTCGGCGACTCGGGGCGATTTTGGACCGTCTGGGAGGTCTCTTGGGGCCCTCGTGGCCCGTTTTGACGCCCTCGATGCCCTCCCGGCAGAATTTCTGAAGCTAAATACCCCCCCGGCCGGCCCGGACAAACCCCCCCCTCCCAATCAACCGGATCCGGCTCCGGGGGGAGGGGTTTGGGGAGGGTGGAGCATCTCACACGCCGATGGTATGGTAACGCACCAGACGAACGGGTCGCCACCGAAACCCGGCCTTTGGTCGCGAATTCCGGTAACGAGCGAGCCGTCGACGTCTTCGAGAGCATCCGCGACCGGGAGTGTTCGGCATAATCGGATCTCGGTCGCGGCAGATTTCGGTCGCGGCCGGAGGCCGCGACCAAAAGTTTCCGGTCGCGGATGCTTTCCTGGGTGACGGGGTCGGGCCGCGCGCGCCGTGGGAGGGCGGCGCGGGCGGGGAGGTCATGTGGGCGGTGCTCGGCCTCGAGCGCTCCCTCCGCGGGGCCGGGGGCGGGCAGGGGAACGACCTGGCACTGGGCGGAAGGAGACCATCGGCGTCACCCCAACATACTTATACTATATGTTCGTCGCCCCCCCAGTGGCGGCGCGCGCACCGAGAA
>CAUYUJ010015728.1:225000-227500 GCA_963575745.1 Prorocentrum cordatum
ATGGATGTGTGCGTGTTGTTTTGATTGATTGATTGATTAGATGTATGTATATACGTATATATAGATGCACTTGTATGTATGCATGTATGTTTGTGCGTCTCTTTGTATGATTTCATGTATGTGTTTGCATGCATGAATGAATGTACGTGCGTATAGGTATGTTTGTATGTAGGTATAGACGTGTAAGTATGTACGGATGTATGTGCCAATATATGGATATACGTATTATGTAATTGTGCATGTCTGTATGTATGTATGCGCGTAGACCTTTACAGTTGTATGGGTGCGTAGATGTATGCATGTCACTTTATGTATGTGTGTGCACGCACGTATATATATACATATACATACATACATGTATATGTATATATATATGCGTAGGCATGTATGCATGTATAGGTGCACGTATGTATGTAAGTGTGTTCATATGGATGTTTGTATATGTTTATGCATGCATGCATGCACGACTGCGCGTGTGCGTGTTCGTGTGTATGTATATTTGTACGTATGCATGTATGCATGCATGGACGCATGTGCGTATTTTTATGTATATGTGTACGTGCATGTGCATGCATGCTGCATGTACGTATGTACGCATGCATGTACACATGTACGTATGTACGCATGCACGTTTGTTCGTATGTACGTGTGCACGTATTCACGTGTATCAACGTCTGTATGTGTGTACGTGTGTGCGTATGCCTGTGTGGATATATGCATGTATGTACGTACGTATGTATGTCTGTATCTGTGTATGTATTTATGTCTGCAGTACTGTATGTATTCATGTATGTGTGCATGTACGTATGACTGTGTACATGCATATATGTATGTATGCATGTAGGTAGGTAGGTCGGTATGTTTGTGTGTATGTAGGTGCACATGTCTGTATGTCGTGCAGATATGCATGTGCATACGTTTGTGTACCCGTGTGTATGTATGTATGGTTGTATGCATGCTTGTCTGTATGCACATACGTATGGCTGCATGCACGGTTGGATGGATGGATGGGTGGGTTATATATATATATATACATACATACATGTGCACATATTTATATATATATATATATATATGTTTCTTCGAGCCCCTGCGCTGGAGAGGCTCCGGAGGGCGGCTGCGGCGGCGGCGACGACCCGGGGGCCCCGGCAGGGCCGCAAAGGGCCATGCCCCGCGAAGACGAGCCCCGCGACCGCCGGGACCGCAGCCGCTCTCGCGGCCGGCAGGATGGCGCCCGCCCCCCCCCCTCTTCGCCTCCGCGCCTCGCCGCCGCGCTTCGGCCGCCGCCTGCGGGCAGTGTCTATATCCACAGCCAGTGCGTCTTGAAGTTGAGGACTCTCTTCCCAAGAAGCATGTGGCGCACTGGATATGGATTATACTCTGCCTCCCAAAGGCTCGATTTTTATCCGTACCCAGTGCGCCTCGGCCTCGCGGCGCCCCTTCCAAGAAAGTCCAAGACGACGTCGTCGTCGTCGTCGGCGACGTCGGCGACGACGGCGACGAAGAAAGTCCAAGACGCACCGGATCTGGATATACATATTGCCCGCACCGCCGTCGGGCGCCGCCGCCCGACGTCGGCGGCGACGACGATGACGACGTCGTCGGCGACGTCGGCGACGACGGCGACGGCGGCGGCGGCGCTGGCGGCGGTCGTCGTCTCCGCGGCGGCCGTTTTTCCTCGGGCCGCGCCGTCGTCGTCGTCCGCTCTCCGCGGTCGTCGTCGCGGTGCCTCCTGCGGCTGCCGCCTGCGGCCGCCGTCGGCTGCCGTCGTCGCCGCCATCGTAGGTCACCACCCACCAAACCACCCCAACCCAACCCGAAGGTCTCGATTTGACCTCCATTTCCAGTTGGGGGGGTCGGGGATCCTCGAGAAAACACATATGGAACCCGTACCCCCCCCCAACCCGAAATTCGGGTCTTCGGGTTGGGTTGGGGTGGTCTGGTAGGTAGTCAGTAGGGGAACGACGAATGGCATAAACATGAACACTCGGATCGGCGGGCCGCGCGGATTCTTCGGAGGTCCGAATCGGAGGCTTGGGGAATAATGATACCCCGCACACCCCGCAGATGCGGATGAAAGTGAGGGGGCGGTGGGGACGTCGGCAGTTTGCGGGACTCTGGAGAAGCCCGCCGCAGGCGCCAACATTTCACACATTATACAACGAGCTCGCCGCAGGCGCCGATTTTTCGTTAAACCAATGTGGGTAGGTCGCGGGTGAGTCGCGGGTGGGTCGCAAATGTGTCGCGGGTGGGTCGCTGTTGGGTCGCGGCTGGGTCGCGGGTGTAGAGGGTAGAAATCCACCCCAGAATAATCACCCCGACAAGCGAAACCGTTTAGTAAACGCGCACAAGGAATCAGTCGAACATGGCAGGGCTGTTTTGTCAACGCCCAGGGCCGTTTAGTAAACGTCAATTGTCGGGTCTGGATGGTTTTGCCTCCCTTGAGGGTGGGTCGCGGGGTAGGTCGCGGGTGGGTCGCGGGGTGGGTCGCGGGTGGGTC
>CAUYUJ010015728.1:232500-250000 GCA_963575745.1 Prorocentrum cordatum
AGTGCGGGGCGCCGCCAGGGCAGGGACACGGTGCGCAAGAGGGGCACCAAGGCCGCCAAGGCTCACGGCAGGCTCCGACGCTTTGCCCAGGCGGCCAGGCGGTGGAGGGCCACTGCCAAGTTGCAGCGCGCTGGGCCGCAGGCGTCGGCGGTGCACGGCCACCAGGTCTACGGCGCGTTCGGGTCCAACATGCAGCTGCTGCGGCGGCGCTTGGGAGCGGCAGCAGGCTCGTCCAAGAGAGGGCGATGCCTCACCACGCTCCTGGCCATGCGTCTTCCAGGTGCAGATCCCGCCGCCCTTCTGCCCCGTCAATGTAAATCGTCGTGGCTTCCAGTTTGGTTGGAGGAGCCGCAACTCAGGCCGTCGATCTCTCTTGCGTGGCGGGCCACGGTCAAGCGCTTGATGAGCATCGAACCTGAGTGGCGGAGTCGACAGATTAGGGGGCCGTTGTCCACAGTAATTCTGTACTTGCTAGAAGCAGGGTGGACTCCAGTTTCGCCAGTGGAGTGGGATGTGCCGAATGACGGTGCTCAGGCAGGCTTCTCTGGGAGATTCGGAGATGCCGTGTTCGTGAGCCTGGGCCAGGCATCCCCGCTGCTCGACGAGCTGCAGTGCACCGTGGAGCTGAAGCAGTGGCGTCTAGCCGCAGAGTTGTACTGTGGCGAGGGCCTCGAGGACGGGGTCGACATGCATTCATATCGGAAGTTTGTGGACGATCTCGCTCAGGCCAAGCGAGGACGGCAGCTGTCTGAACTCATGGTTTCGATCGCCACAGGTGGGTTCTGGTCCAAAGCTCGGAGTTACGATGAACATCTGAATGGTTGCACGAGTGATGTCTGTGAGCGGTGCAAAGAAGACCGAGAGACGGCTTTGCACCGATTTTGGACATGTGCCAAAAAAGACAGCTCACCAGCGCACGTACAGTCTGCATCTCTTTTGCCAGAGGCGGTCGCCAACTCTGAGGCATACCCTTGTTTTTGGATGCGGGGGCTCATCCCCGCCTCTTGGACTCAGGTCACTCCCCCTCCTTCCTCCGAGTCTCGGTACGGCAACAGGCTTCTTAATGTAGGCCTTGTAGGGCCTGCTTGTCTTGGGGGGGAACCCTTGAGGAGCCCCTTATAGTTTTCGGGGATGCGCCGGGGGGGCGACGCCCACGATGGCCGCCTCCGCAGAGAAGGTCTCGGTGTAGCTTGCACTAGTTCTTTCGAGCCCATCACCCTGGGGCTTCATTTGCTTGGGCCCCTCATCGGGGCCAGCCAAACGGTGCCTCGTGGGGAGCTCCAGGCGCTGCCTTGGGCAGTTTGGTTCTCCGCAGGCTCGCTTTTGCACGTTGCAGATTGTGCCGAAGTGGCGAGGGGTTGGTACGAAGGCCAGCTCCGATCCCCCTCAGGGCCCCAAGCAGATTTATGGAGGTCCATTGTCAAGACCCTTGGCGACCAGCGGAGGGGCGCATCTCATATTTCCATAATTTAAGTCCCGTCGCACCTTGACGGGAAAGAGGTCGCTGTTCGACAGTGGCCTAGTTGGCTCATTCAAGGTAATTGTGTGGTTGATGAGCTCGCCAAGGAGGCGGCCCGCCGAGCAAGAGCTCCCCTAGCTGATCGAGCTAGGATTGCCCGTGTTGGGAACAAAGCTCGGCTGGTCAGGAGACGGTTGCTGCGTGCAGGTCTTGACTCGATCGCTGCTGCCCAAGTCGGCCGCGACCCTCGGGAGCCCAAGCCTGCCCCTCGCATCCCACCTCCACCTCCTATAGCTGTTGCACGCTTCGCGTCCGCGCACGTCCTGACCGAAAGTGGGGGATCGTGCAGCGTGTGTAAAGGCTCGGCGACTAAGGCGAGAAGAACCGACTGGCTAAAAAGTGAGTGCTTCCAACTCCACCCTGTGGATGGGAGGTTATCCCGTCTTCCCCGTGGGCGTAGGTTGCATCATGCAGGAGGCTGGGTCGACCCTTCACACGCCTTAATTTATCACCACTCTCTGAGGATATGGTACTGCGGCACATGCTGCTATTTCGGTCAGGCCCAGCTCAGGGGCTTAGGCAAGCCGTGCAGTTCCCGTCTCTCTAAAACCCGACGAGAGTACCTCGATCGGCTCTCTAGGGACTTGTTTCCCAAAGCTGGCAACTGAGCTCAGCCTTTTTTTATCCCTACGGGATGGCGGAAATCCTGGAAATCCTCCTCTTCCCCCTCCTCCTCCTCCTCCTCCTCCTCCTCCTCCTCCTTTTCCTCCTCCTCCTCCTCCGCCTTCTCCTCCTCCTCCTCCTCCTCCTCCTCCTCCTCCTCCTCCTCCGCCTCCGCCTTCTCCTCCCTCCTCCTCCCTCCTCCTCCTCCTCCTCCTCCTCCTCCTCCTCCTCCTCCCCTCCTCTCCCCTCCTCCCCTCCTCCTCCTCCTCCTCCCCCCTCTCTCCTCCTCCTCCTCCTCCGCCTCCGCCTCCTCCCCTCTCCTCCTCCGCCTCCGCCTCCTCCTCCCCCCCTCCTCCTCCTCCTCCTCCTTCTCCTCCTCCTCCTCCTCCTCCCCTCCTCTCCTCCCTCCGCCTCCGCCTCCGCCTCCCCTCCTCCTCCTCCTCCTCCTCCTCCTCCTCCTCCTCCTCTCCTCCTCCTCCTCCTCCTCCTCCTCCTCCTCCTCCTCCTCCTCCTCCTCCTCCCCCTCCTCCAGCTCCTCCTCCTCCTCCTCCTTCCTCCTCCTCCTCCTTCTCCTCCTCCTCCTCCTCCTCCTTCTCCTCCTCCTTCTCCTCCTCCTTCTCCTCCTCCTCCTCCCTCCTGAAATGCGGGTCGCATGGGGGGGCGGCCTTCTCGCCGCCGCCTGCTAGGCCAGCCTCGGAATGCTGGCCAGCATGCCCCCCCCGAAGGGGCCCATGTGGGGCTGGGAGGCAGCCGCGAGGTCCGTCGCCGCACCCCGTCGGGCCCCCTATTTTTGCTGGGGGGAATCTGGGGAGTTGCAGTTGAGGCCCACGCCCAGAAACACCCTGTTTGCCTCCAGGGTTCCTTGGGTTTCTTGGGTTTCGATGGTCTAGTTGTGGAACGCGTGACGTTCCCACACCGACAATCAATGGACCTTCTGGGGTCTCATGGTTGGCTTTCTCGTGGAAGGTTTCTTGTGGACGGGCCCCTGTTGTAATGGGCGAGAGCGGTCCTGCAGCAGGAGTTTACCTGCCCGGTGCGGTCGGTGACTGGGCGTTGGCGCTGCCTCCCTCCCTGCGTCTCACGCTGCGAACAAAACATGCAGCACCGCGGACCGTCACGACCGCAGCCCTGCAGGCCCCACTTCTTCTGCGGCATGTTTTGAGCCGCATCGATCTGCGAGGGCCCTGGGACCCGGAACCTCTTTGCGAAATGCCCACTGCGGAATGACCATGCGACAGATTGGGTTGCGGGGCGCTCGCAACACGAACAGTGGAGTGGATTCAGAAGGGCGGGGACGGCCTGGAGGGCTGGTATCGCGCTCTCTCGTTTGCGGAGTGGCCTTGGCCTGGTCCGGGGCGGGCGGAGGATGCCCGCGACCAGGCGCGTGCCGCGGAAGGGATTGGAAGGGTAAAGCGATTGGGGAGGAGGAGGAGGAGGAGGAGGAGGAGGAGGAGGAGGAGGAGGAGGACGACGACGACGACGAGGAGGAGGAGGAGGAGGAGGAGGGGGAGGAGGAGGAGGAGGAGGAGGAGGAGGAGAAGGAGGAGGTGGAGGAGGAGGAGGGGGAGGGAGAGGACCTGGCAGTTGGAGCCGTCCGGGAGTCTGAGGTGGCTCATCATGGTTCGGGCCACCAGGATGGCCAGGGTCGAGCTGCTGGACTCGAGAACGTTTGTTGCCTCGTTCGGCACCTGGGGACCGATTTTTTTTCGGGCCCCGGGACAGCGGAGCTGCTCTCTCTTGATTCTAGAGCCGGAGGCTTCCGGCGGCTGGGTCTCCAGAGATGTCAGAAGAAGGGGGTTGCAGCATTATTGCAGCATCTACACGGCTATAGTGTTTTCGTTATGTTGAGGAAGCCACGCGGGCGAATATCGATTCATTGCAAATACACATATGTATACATACACACACATCTATATATGTATCCGCGTATACATTCTACATACACACGGACATACACATATACAATTGTTCGTATGCTTGCAAGACGCGTGCGTTAAAGGATTGATCTCGACCTCCTCCCCTCGTAATCTCGTCCTCCCACTCCGCTTTCCTCCTGCTGGCTCGACTTGGCCTGCCTCACACTGCCAGGAGACACCCCACCCCCGCTCGTGTTTGAGCGATGCCCTGCTTGAGCGATCCCCCTGGCCCCCGAGCTCGCAAGGCTGGGTCGCGCCCAAAGCTCGACCGCTGCCAGGGGGGGAGGGTGGGGGGCACCACTGAGGGAGCTGCCACCCCCTCCCCAGAAATCGAGGAGCGGAGGAGAGGGATGGTCGGGGACCGACGCGGTGTTTTTGGGACACTTCGGAGTCCCATGAGGTCTGGGGTCTGGAGGTCTGGAGGTCTGGAGGGTTATACACTGACGCCTTTGTCTGGCCGCACACTGAATCTCGCACAGGGAAGCGGATCCTGGTGTAGACGGGATCCTGGTGTATACATTCTTCTTTGGCTCCCCAGGAAAACGGGGAAACAAGTATACACCACACCACCCCGACGTCGTCCCCGACCCTCAAAAACGTCCTGGGATTGAAAAAACACCGAACACTGGTAATGTATATGCTCCAGTTTCCGAATGGGGGATCCGTTTCTGCGAGGACGTGGCTACCTCCTCTATGGCGACACTGCTTGGAATGGCTGAGCCCAGACATCCAACGTCTGGATCACAATCGAGGTGAAGTTTGTTCGCCGTCTTTTGCCTCCATGGGGCCCTTGCCAGGCCTCGGGGCCGTCAAAAGAGCGACTCGGGATGAGAAGCCAGCCCCGGGGTAGAGGTCGGATGTTCTGGGGAGCCCTCATCGACAAACATCAAGACCTTGGATGTCTGGGAGTTTGAGATATCAGGACGGCTGGTGTTTCTGACTTTGGGCCTCAGGGGCTCACGGCAAAACTCACAGCGCGACATCAAGACTGACACGAGCATGTGGGCCGTGTGACCGTCTACATCGGATGTCCAGGAAGGCTATTCCATCCTGGCCGTGTAGAAACAAAGGCTGAGGGATCTGCGTTATCCATGTTCGGGTCTTGCGACGCTCGCCCATGGATCTGGCTGTAAGTTTCATTGTTTGTACCCCACGCTCGTGATTTTTTTCCGCAACGGGTTCCAGGGCAACGGGGCGAGGACTGAGGCCCATAGGCAGCAAGGCAGCATCGCAGAAGCCACAGGACACAGTTGGCAGCCGCACAGCGAGGATAAGCAGCTTTCCTTGGCACCCTTGCCTTAGGTCGGGCATGTCCTCCTACAGGCGCATTTTGGACGAAATATAAAACATAGTCGAACTATGGACCTAAAATTATCAAACATAACCCAAACATCGTCCCCTGAGTATTTTCCTCTTTTTGAAGATTCCTCCTGTAGAGGGACAGGCCCGACTTAACCCTTGCCTCCTCTGCCTGTTTCTGGCCGCTTCCGCCGAGCTTGTCTGCTACCCAAGGCTTCAATGTGGGTGCCCCAGGGGCTTGCGTCATCTCCTGGCATTCGCCGAGACATCCGACGCCTTGATGTTTTCATTACGGGCCCCCCCAGAAGACCCGACCTTTTCCCCCGGGGCGTGTGTGTTTTTATATCCCGGGTAGCTTTTGACGGTCCTGGGGCCCGGCGATTGGCGAGGGCCATCGGAGGTCGGAAACGACGAAAGACAAGTACGTCTTGCTTGTTTCGAGACGTCGGATGTTTGGGTCATTACGGTCGGGAAGTTTTGGCTAGCGCGTCGCACACGCTATCGACCTCCCAGCCCCCGGGCGTCAGCGTCCCGAGCCCTTTCGACCCGTGCGCCCCGCGGAGCGGAGCGTCACGCTATCCGCTCGCAGGGCCTAGGGGTGTTGCCCGTGCCGCCGCGGCGACACGCCACACAGCAGTTCCCGACCGTAACAAGCTTCTTCACCACCCACCAAACCACCCCAACCCAACCCGAAGGCCTCAGTTTGCCCTCCATTTCCAGTTTGGGGGGGGTCGGGGAACACTGAAAAAACACATGTGGAACGCGTACCCCCCCCAACCCGAAATTGGGGTCTTCGGGTTGGGTTGGGGTGGTCTGGTAGGTAGTCATCTGCAGCAGGAGGCAGGGCAGGACAGGAAGGGCGGCGGTCGGGGCGCGCACGGCCTGTCGCCGAGGAGGACAATAAGGCGAGCCCGCCGAGTGCGCGCACGCCACGCCCCCGCGCACGGGGTACACGCGCCCGCCTGGCCGTGCGCCGTTTCCGCGCGCTGGCGCTACCCTGCGATCCGGGCGTCTCGTTTTTCTGTTCGGGCCGAGCGTTCTCGTAATGGAGGATGACGATTCATAAATGACCGGGGGTCGTGTTCACGCGGCGGCGCCCGGGGTGACGCTTAGAAAAAACCGGCCGCGGGCTGGAAAATGACGTATCTTTTCAATCGTTCTCCTCCAGTCAGAAAATTGTGCAGAAATAGCAGACGACTATTTTTTTAATCGTTCTCTCCCATTTTTTTATGAATCGTCATCCCGCAATAGTTCGGGCTCCTGGACCCGCACAGGTCGACTGCACGTAAGAGTGGCCCTTCGCCGGAGTGACCTCTGGCGCGGGCCCATTGGGGTCCCCCGATCGCCGAACGCGAGGCGGCAGTGGCGTCTTGCTTGCGCGCTTGTGTTTGGCCCCCCCCCCGCGGCCCCCAAGAAGCCGCGCACTAAAGGTCACTCTTGCCCAGGGTCACTCTCACCTGCAGCCGACACAGGTCGATCCAGCTCAGAAAATGACGCAGAAAGGTGGGTCCGGGGCTGATGCCCTGACTTGAACAATGTTGTAGTTCACGACGCCACGTCGGATCCCAGGGTAACGAGAGCAGCCGGCTTTCGGTGGGGGATCCCGACCCAAACATGCTCGTGTGGAGCAAAAATCACGACGGAAGGTTTTCGGCCGTCTTCGGCCTCTGGGTGCCCTCGCGACTGGCCCAAGGACCATCAAACACCGACTCGCGATGCACACCGGCCCAGGGCTAATGGCTGGGACTTTCGGGGACACCGCATTGAGAACATCAAGATCTCGCACGTCTGGGTTCCGATGGGGTCCTAAGGGAAGAGGGTGTGGCCAGGGGCAACAACAGGATGGGACTTGCAGGGTCGCCCACGATGCGATTCGATGCGACTCGATTCACGGACTGGGCCCGCGATTCCGATCCGATTCGGTTTGGCCTGATTCACCAGCCTTGGTTGGGACCAGCCAGAGCTGGGCGCGGCGATTCGATTCAGATTCGATTCGATTCGGGACGCTTCGCTGGCGATCTGGTCCGTTCCCGATCGGATCCGATTTCGCGGTTCGATCTGGCTCAGGCCTGACCTGACTGGCTCAGGGGGGGGAGGGAGCGGCATCGACCCCAAATTGCCAGCTCTTCCAATACATTTGTGGGGTTGCAGCAGATTTGGGGCATGCAAAAACATTCCAGGGCGCGAACGTCTTGCTGGACTTCCGCGTGCAATGCGCACTAGTTGCAATGCGCACGGTGTGATCCAGTTCTCCGGCGCAGAACATCCGCAATGCAGCTGCCTCAAAGCTGTTTCTGTTGCACCACCCCCCGGCAGCTGGACCCCCTTCTGGGGCAACCAAAAGGGGGGGGGGGCATCATCGACCCCCACATGTCAGGAGGGAAGAAACACAGACACAATTAATCGTCGATACCCTGGAAAATATAGGAACCTATGGGCAGTGGGGGGGAAGACAAGATCTCCCAAAATATAGGAAAATGTGGGGAATCCTGTTAGTTGTGTGTATTCGTTTGTGTGTCCCAGGGCCCCTTCAGCTGTTTCTGCTGCACCTCCCCCCCGGCAGCTGGACCCCCTCCTGGGGCAAACAAAAAGGGGGGGAGGGGGAAGACGACCCCCCAAAAAAAACATAGGAACATTTAGGGAATCTACGTATTTGTGTGTGTTTACTTGTGTGTCCTGGGGCCCTTCTATCTTGGGGCAAGTCAAGCAAAAAGGGGGGGGGAAGGGGGGAGGGTGGGGGGGGGGGCATCATCGACCCCCACACGGCCCACCCCTCGCCGATAGGGGGCCCGGGCGCGTCGGCCTGCCCCGAGAGCGCACGCGCGGTGCCCCCCGCCCCTGCCCCCATTTGGGGGGGGGGGGGGCGTGGCCGCTCCCGCGGTAGGGGGGCCTTGCCGAGCAGCACCCTTCTTGGCCTCCAGGGGGCCCTGGGCGTCTTGGGTCTCGATGGCTCAGCCGTGGAGGCCGCGGAGGGCGGCCCCCTCGCTGGCTCCCCCCCCCCCCCCACCACGTGGAGAGATGCCCACGTGATGCGCTCCAGGAGAGGCCTCACCCTCGAGGATCGAAGGAGTTGCCATCGCTTCCTCGGCGGGAGGCGGCGGAAGGGCGGCGGAAGTAGAACGAGGCCGCGTCCGCTGGCGAAAGGCGGTGGAAGGCCTGCGGAAGGCGGCGGAGGTCAAGTGTTCGTCCTCAAGCGATGAACACGCGTATGGGTTCAGGTTTCCGAAATGCGCCATGCGAGGGGACAAAGCAGGGATGGACGTTCTTTCTTGGAGGGTCCTTGTTTTTTATCAAGACGGTGCAGCCCGACCTGTCAGGAACACCCTTTGTGCGCCATGGTTGCCTGATGAGATGCATGCATGTCTGGGCTCTGCATTGTAAGCGGAGGTGAAGTCCAGACGTCCATTGAGCAGTCCTCGTATGGATCAGTCCTCGCGCGAGCAGCTGCCGAATCGGGTGAGCATTCCTCACGAAGCACAGATCTTGGCTGAAGAAGCACATATTACGATAAGTCGCATGATGAAAGAACGGGTCAATGACAACGTCTGCAAAATGCCTTCTTTCCTCATTGGTCGTTCCGCAGCTTACCCCTCCTTTCTTTTTCGTGTGTGTCTCTCTCTCTCTCTCTCGTTATCTTTCTTTCCTTGTCTCTCTTGCTCGCTGTTTCTCTCTCGTGTTCTCTCTCTCTCTCTCTGTCGCTCTGTGTTCCCTACTTTGTTATTTCGTTCTCTTCCTCTCTCTTTCTCTCCCTCTCTGTCGATTTTCTACTTGTTGTTTGATCCTTCTCTCTCGATATCTTCCATGCGCACGTCTCGTATCTGGTTCCCCTCTTTCCGGCCTCCGTGTCCCTTTGCTTTGTTTCCGCCAAGTCGCAACCGCGGGGTGCCAGAGAGGAGGCCTTTCAGGAGAATTGACAACAACGCACCAAACAAATCAAACACATGAACACATACGTTGCAGTTTCTGTTCGAACGTATCAAACTGTAAGTTAGCCAGAGAAGGCCCCTCACAGTGCGTCATTGCACTGTGGAGGTCAAAGCTATGCGATTTAAGCTATGTGGTGAAAGCTCTGTCATGTAGGCCATGACGTGTGGGCTACAGAAGGTGAAAAAGCTAAATGCTGCAAGCCGTGCGGTGTAAACTATGCCAGTTAAGCTAGGCGGTGTGGTCTGGAGTCAAGCAGTGGCGAAGCGTCCTGGCGTCCCTACAGGCCTATCAAACAACGTTCTAAGAACCTTCTTTATTGTTTCCACGAACTGTTCTCAGAACCTTTCTGTCTGGTACGGCCTTGTTTAGACACATCGGGGCCATGTTCTAAGAACATTGTTTTTGATCTTCGAACATCTGGGGGTCCTCAGAACATTTCGGGACGGTCGGCCCCCGTTCAGTGGAGGCGAGAGCCACGGGATGCAAGCAGAGCGATGTCCGCTCCAGTCGAGACGCCGAGATAAGGTCCGCTTGGGGTTCAAGAGGGGCTCGGGGTGCCTTGGGCCGTTCCGCAGGCCGACGCCGCGGATCCCGTCTTCGTGGCCCGGGCCCCCGCCGCGGCCAGAAACGTTCCCTCGTTCTCCCTCTTCTGCGTTCGCTCTGGTAGAACGATGGCTGTACCCATGGTGCATTTCCGATTCTTCGGAAGTTCTCTGATTTTTTTTGGGGGGGCCAGGGCCCTCTCATCTCTACTCGTTCCGTCCTGGGCCTCTTCCTGGCCACTGGGGGGCCAGGGACAGTTGGAAGCGAGCACACTCAGAAACGAGCACGATTAGACATGAGCGACGCGTGTGCCGTGTACGCCCAGGAGTGGCACGCACGAGGCGGCCCGGGCGGCAAAACGCGGCACAGCCGGGTGCGGGGCACCCCACGCGGCGGCAGCGTGGCGACTCCACGTGGCGCTCAAGTCGGGCATGGCCCTCTACAGGAGGAGTGGCCAGAAGGAGTCCAAAGAGATACTCCGGGGACGATTCGTGGACTCTCTGTGGCCATCCTGGGATATTTCTGGACAGATTTTTCTGCTTGTCGTCCAGGATCCCCCCTGTGGAGGGGGACATGCCCGACCTGACACAAGGCCACACGTGAGCGGCAGCGAGGCGGCAACGGGCGAGCACGTGGCGAAGTCCCCGGCAGACGCCCACGGCCCCCATTGCGGCAGCGGGCGGCAGCGTCTTCGAGCCCGCGCCGCGCCCCCGCGGGCGGCAGCCGTCGGCAACGGGCAGGGCGAGCTGCGGGAAGCCGTCTCTGGGTTCTTCTGCGGCAGCAAGGGTGCCATTGGCGACTCGGTGTATCAACACACGTGGCATTTGTTCCTCAAGTACGCCATCCCCGTTGACGTCATCCTCCCTGTGACTCCTCTGTCGTGCGAGCAATCTGCAGCATCTCGCCCAGGACGGTCGCTGGTGTGTGTGTGGCCCCGGTCGCTTTTGAACCGCCAGCGCGCCTCTGCGGATTCATCCCCCGAGGTTGGCAGCTGCTCATGGGACTGTTCGCGTCTTGTCGGGCTGGCGCCCCCTCTCTGCCCCGCGCTGCTCCCGCACAATGCGGCCGACTGCGGGAACCCTGAGTCCACATTTGTTGAAGTCTCCTCCACCTCCTCCTTCACCTCCTCCTCCTCCTCCTCCACCACCTCCTCCACCTGCTCCTCCTCCTCCTCCTCCTCCTCCTCCTCCTCCTCCACCTCCTCCCCCTCCTCCTCCTCCGCCTGCTTCACCACCTCAGCCTCCCTGCCCCCTCCAGCCACCACGACCGACGGCAGGCGCCTCCGGGCCAGGCCGCGCGCCCCCTCTGCCACGTGCCGCGCCCTTCCGCCAGCGAACCCGCCGCCGATGCACTTCCGCTGGCTTCGGCCTCTGGTGCGGGTGCGGCGCCGCGGGCGCGGCCCAGTCTGGAACGCCCCCGGTTGGAGCTCTGCGCCGGGGCCCCGGGATCGCCTGTTTCGCGTCCCTCGCCCACGGTGGTCGACGTGGCCAGAGCAGGGGGGGGTGAGGGCGAGGGCGAACGACCACGGACGAGCGAACGAACTCGAACGAAGTGCTCAGGGCTAGGGCAGTCTGTGATTCGAGCAGATGGCGCCGCCCTCCCCGCTTCCGTCGCAGTGGCCGCCCTCCCCTACCCCCCCCCCAGCCCACTCGTGCACAGCTCGCCCTGCAGCGTCCTGGCGTACAGTGGGGGCCCGTGAAACATCCTGCTTGCCTCCAGGGTGCCCTGGGTCTCTTGGCTTTCGATGGCTCCGACATGGAAAACGTGACGGTCCCACACCAAAAATCGATGGACGTCCTGGAGTCTCAGGGTTGGGTTTCTCGTGGAAGGTTTCCTGTGGACTGGCCTCCACTGTAGGCTCCAATCGCGCCGTGCGACCGCCGGCGCTGCGACTCGAATCCGTCTCGCGCCCCGCGCCTCCCCGCGCTCGCGCTCCGCGGGCCGGGTCCTCTCGCGACGCCGTCGGCAGGGGCTGCGCGGCAGCGCCTGCCCAGAGCGCCTGCGCGGCACGGCGGGCACGGCGCCCTGGCCGTGTCCCTTCGCTGGAGGTCTGTGCGCGTCCATGGCTCTGGGCTTCCCAGCTGGGCTCCGAGTGGATGGGGTCGGAGGGTCGCGGCGCGTTGCGGATGCGTCGCCGATGCGGCTCAATGCGGAGCTCGATGTTCTTCACGCGGACGTCGCCGATGCATCGCCGACCTCGTTAATGCATCGTGGATCCGGCACCATCCTCCGACCCCATCTGCTCCGACCCCATCTAACAGGCATCGATTGACGCTTCGCGCGTCCCCACCAGCCCGTCCTGCAGCGATGCCTGGGCGGGCGTCTCTGCGCGGGTGGTGGGGGCGGGGGGGGCTGAAGGAGGGCATGCGGACGGGGGGAGTGGCGGACTATACTTGAAGCCCATTTGGGCCCCCCCCCCCCTTGCTTCCTTTGGGTGGCGAACCGATTGGCAGGGGGACGGGTGGCAGCATGACAGCCAGATCGAAGCCAGAATAGCGAAAGCCAGGGTCCGCGTCGTTTGGGCACGAGCCTGCCGTAGGCCATCGGATGCCTGGGCGGTACCTGCCCTGCATGCGTCTCTGGGCGTACGCTTCTCGCGTGGTTTGCCCGACCTCCGTGCGCTTGCTGTCAGGCCTGTGTGACTGCTGGGCCTCTCTTTCACGCGTGCCCCGCCCATCCATCCACATGTCCACTTTTTACCCGTGCGACTCCTCCTCCCGGTCGTGCTGTGTTCCTCCTCCTCCTCCTCCTCCTCCTCCTCCTCCTCCTTCAGGATAGGGACCGGGACAAGGACGACAAGAAGCCCGAGCCGAAGAAGGACGGGGAACCACGCCGCCCTCGCTGGCTCGAGCGGTCCACTCGGCCAGGGCGTGCGCGGGATCGTGGCCTGAGCCTCGCGGTGGAAAGTGTGATGGTTGCGAGGACGACGGTGACGGCAATGCTGGTGACGATGACGGTGGTGACGATGACGACGAATACGTTCGGGATGATGACGTTGATGATGATGATGATGATGATGATGATGATGATGATGATGATGATGATGATGATGATGATGATGATGATGATGATGATGATGATGATGATGATGATGCTGATGATGATGATGATGACGATGATGGTGACGATGATGGTGACGATGATGATGATGATGGTGGTGATGATGATGATGATGATGATGATGATGATGATGATGATGATGATGATGATGATGGTGATGGTGATGGTGATGGTGATGGTGGTGACGATAATGATGGAGACGATGACGGTGGTGATGATGGCCACGGCTACGTTCGGTATCCCGGTGGCGATGCGTGTGGCCGCGGGCGGGCGGCGCGGCGCTGCTCTGGCCCCCTCCCCTCGCCCCCCCTTCCGGCCCGTCCGGCTGCTGTCAGGCCAGCAGGCCGCTCCTGTTACAGTCGCACATGATGAATACTACTCTCCTCGCTCTCCCAACTCCTTCTGGAAGATGTCCGGCCGCGCAACGTTTACACCAGATTTCAGGTCATGAGCTTTACTGTGATCGCTGTCTGCTACACTCCGATTGCTTCTTCGGAGCTGCAGAGGCGGTGCTCCCGCTGCAGCGTGGGCCTCGCTTGCGGATCGACGCTTGGCCCCCGTCGTTCGGCATGGCGCTCGCGCCCGCGCGCTGGCCGCGGTTCTGGTTCCGAGCCCTTCTTCGTCGTTGCCGCCCCTCTCGCCGCCCCTCCGCCGCCCTCCCCTGGCCCTCCTGCTTCTCCCGCCCCTTCCACAACCAGCTCCTGCGGCTGCTATTCGTCGTCCTCCTCCTCCTCCTCCACCTTCTCCTCCCTCTCCTGTCCCTCCTGCTCCTTTTCCTCCTGCTCATTCGCCACGTCCTCAGCATTCTCCTCCCCCCCCCCTCCTGCGCACGCAGCTCCCATTTTTTGATTGCACGTGACACGATGAGGTCTTCCTGGGAGTTCCAGGTCCGCGATGACACGCTTCCACGGATAGAGAACCAATTAGCGCAAGGGTAAGGAATGGGAGGGAGGGGTAGGACGCAGCGCACTCAGTTTGCCACCTCCCTCTCTGCATCCTCTTCTCCTCCCTCTTTCCTCCCACTGCACTCTCCACCACTCGCCCTCATGTCCTCCCAGAAGGAAGAGGCCCAGACCCCTCGCGTCGCGATGATAGCACAATCGCACCAAAGTTGTGTCACAAGTTTTGGCTGTCCAGGGACCTTTCTTGGGACTCGGGACCGTCAACATCCACTCAGGGTGAAGGACCAAGCCCAGGGAAAAGGTCGCGACCTCCAGGGATCCACAGTCTGAAACATTCACGAGGTCTGGGATGGGGCGGGTGGATGCGGATGCGAACGAGGGGTAACCGAGGACGCGGGGGAGAAGGAGGAACAAGGGGGGAGCATGATAGAATGGTCGATGGAGAGAAGGGTGAGGACAAAGACGACCAGAAGGAGGAGCAGGATAGCGAGAAGGATGACGTCATGCTCGTGCTGGCGAGGCCCTTTGGTGGTGGGAGCCCTCTTCCTGGCCTGCTTGGCGGCCCCTGGACGTTGAAACAGGTCGCATAGGTCCTCACCCGCGAAGTGTCGCTTGTTTAAATGCATATATAGATACACACATATATATATATATATATGTAACAACGGGGACACCGGAAGTCACGACCCTTCCCCAGGACCGGTGTTGCATCCTGGGCCGTTCTTTGACGGCCTTGGGGCCCGACGAGGGCCCCCAGAGGCCGAACATGGCCGCAAGCCGCTCGTCGTGACTTTTGCCACCCCGCGGGCAGGTCTGGGAGGCGGTGGAGGAAGGAGAGCAGGAGGAGCAGGAGGAGAAGGATGAGGAGGAGGAGGAGGAGGAGGAGGAGGAGGAGGAGGAGGACAAGGTGGAGCCTGGCCTACCCTCAGGAAGGTCGAGGCACTCAGCGATCTCTGTGACGCGGTGGATCAGGGTGACCTGCGGGGCAGTCAAGGCTCGAATGCTGTTGACTACTGGGCCGAACGTGGTGCCAGATTGCACGACCCTTCGCCGCCTGAACTTTCTGGCTCCTCCCAGGCCGAAGGGGAGTAACATTCTTTGGTGGTTGGGACTGTATATCTTGGAGACTCTCCCATCTTGCGAGGCTTAGTTTGGCAAACTCTCCAGGCCTAAGCGGGCCAGGGTCCCTCGGACTGAGGGAACCCAGCATGTGCCCGTCCCGCACGGGAGTGCCTGAGGTGCCAGCACTGTTTGAGAGTTGACTCAGCCACGACTGAGACTGAGTGTGTGGCTCCCACTTCCTCATTCCTAGCCCTCTCGAGGGGTGTGGGGAGAACTGGGCACAAAATGCACCGGGCACGATTGTTGCCTATTGATGCCACCTCGGACGTCCCAGCTATTGTCGCGCTTCGTGTGGAGGCTTCGCCAGCAGCCGAGCTGGCAAGCTTCTCCAACCCTGCCAGCACCAGCACCCCAACAAGAGCACTGACATGGCGAAGTTGCTCAGGGGGGTGCTGCCGGGGACGCCCCGTCGGCTGGGCCAATCCTTTCTCTCCTCGCCCCACCCTTCGTGGCCCTCATTTCTTCTTCCTCGTCCTTCGCCCGGGCTTCCGGTGGCCCAGCCGTGGAGTGAATTTCGATCTTTCTGTTGTAGCGCGTCGGATGAGCCTAGCTCGAGCAGGCGCACCTCTGGTCCGCTGAGGTCCGCTGAGGGGGAAGGAGGAGGAGGAGGAGGAGGAGGAGGAGGAGGAGGAGGAGGAGGAGGAGGAGGAGGAGGGAAGGAGGAGGAGGAGGAGGAGGAGGAGAAGGAGGAGGAGGAGGAAGGAGGAGAGGAGGAGGAGGAGAAGAGGAGGAGGGGAAGGAGGAGGAGGAGGAGGAGGAGGAGGAGGACGGAAAGGAGGAGGAGGAGCAGGAGTGGCCGGAGTGGGCAGACGGGGGGGTCCCGGCCACGCGCAGGAGACCGTCACCGAGGCGTCGAAGAGCGGCAGCAGCGAGCAGGAGATCGTCTCCGTGGCGATACGGCAGCTGCCCGCCGAGATCCGCGAGCGGCTGGAGACCCCCCCCCCAAAGGGACGACGACACGGCGAGACGGCGAGGTTCTCGGGCGTTTTCGTATGCTCTCGGCGGCTTCCCAGCCTCGGGATGTCTTTCAGCGGCTGCGCCTCGCCAATCATCGCAGAGTGCCTGCTCGCAAACGTGCCCACTCACAAAGTGCCTGCTCGCAAAGTGCTTACTCGCAAACGTCAGAAAAAAAACATGTCTGCTACTAGTTATGGAATGGATCGTAGATCCCGCGCGGCGGATCCTGGTCATTTGCGAGTAGTTACTTTGCGAGTAGCGGAGCGCGCTTCTCTAGCTAAGGAAGTTCCGGGGGTGCCCAGATCGTCCCGAACGGCCGCTGGCGAGCCGAGTCATGACCCGAAAGTCACCGAGCCACTGCGGCGACAACGGCGGCGGCCGCAGGCTTCCGACCCCGAAGTCCTGGCGTCGCAGCCGTGTCGCACGGGTCGGTTTGTCGCCGTGGACCCTCGCTGATCGGACTGGCTTGGCACAGCACACGCCGCAGCATGATGGGGTCCGTAGGGGTCCAGTCGCGATTTTCTGCAGTACTGTACCTTTTCCGTGGCGTCGGACTCCAGGGAATGCGCTGAGCCAAAGTCAATGCTGAGATTTGCCGGTGTTTTTTTTTTTTCACCGCGGGGCCGTTTGTCCGGGCCCTGGGGCCAACAGGACTCAGCGCAGGATAATCTGTTGCATGGCCCCCGGGAGGGGGCCGAGGGCACGGGGGCCTACGACGGAGGTCCAGGGCGGCGTCGACGACGGCAGTAGCTTGTTGACCTCTGCCATCTTTGTCTGTTTCTTTTTGGGGGTGGGGCCTCGTCGCGGCGTCGTGGGGCCTTCTTTTTGGGGGTGGCGCCTCGTCGTGGAGTTTTTGGGGGATTCGCCCCGAGGTCCCAGGGCAGGAGCTCGTTCCAGGACAGGCACGGGGGGGCTGCCAAAGAGTTCGCACCATCTGCGTAACTTTTTTCGGGGCTCCAGGGGCCTGCAGGGACTGCAGGATCGCTGTCTTCGTCCGTGTCGCCCGTCGTGTGTCGCAGGTCGTCGCCGTAATTCGTCGTTGTACGCCGTCCGTCGTGGTCGTCGTCGTGGTCATGGTCGTGGCGGCGGTCGTCGTAGTCACCGTCGTCCGTCGCCGGTCATGCTTGTCGTCGTGGTTGGTGTCTTCGTGGTCGCTGGCAGCATCCCCCCCGCAAGGCTCGATGGAGTTCTGGGGCCCACTGTAGGCGTTGAGGGGTCCTTGGCTGGCGGGCTTCAGCAATTTTCCTGCCGGCAAGACCCTGCCCCCCCGCACATGTTCAAGCTCAAGTCCCCCCCTGCAACATCAAGTTCAAGCTCAAAATTCAGGTTCCAGTCTCTTCGCGCGAGTGTTCAAGCTCCCCCTGCAAATTTCTTGGCAGTGCTGCGCGCTGCGGAACTGATGAGTGGCATTCTCGCGCTCAGACGCGCTGCGCATACGGGCGCGCGCAGAGCCCCGCGCAGCGCAAGGCGCCTGCGGTTATGCCGCAACGCATGATTGGCATGCCTGACCCGTTCTCGCGGAGAAGTTGCGCGGTGAGGGGTCGGGGCTCAAGTGAAGGGGTTCAATGCAAACGGGAGTCAGCCAGAGCGCCGGATCTTGCAGGATCCTGCAGAGCCAGAGTCGCATTCGCCCAGGTTTCGGTGCAGGATCC
>CAUYUJ010015728.1:252500-315959 GCA_963575745.1 Prorocentrum cordatum
CACCGCGGGAGGCTCGGCGGGGCCCCCCCCAAGCTCGCTGTTCTCCTGCGACCCCCCGGCCTCGTGGGCCGACACGACACGACTCTCATCTCTGCGAGCTATGGCCATCTTGATGGCTCTGGGGGGCCCCTCACGCCGAGGGAAAAGACCTAATTCAATTCGACGGATATTCTCTGCACCGTTCGGTGTGAGACCTCTACACTTCTGACGCAAGGACCTCGAGTCCACTGTCGCATACATACCGCAAGCCGAACAAATCTGCAAGAACCAGCGGTCAACCCTGGTGATAGTGTGGGAATCGTGGATCTCAAGGTCCACTCCTTTAAACGGCTGGAACTCTGGGACCTCCGACCTGCTTTTACCAGGGGGCCCAGCACACGGGGAGACCGAAAACCGCAAAAACCTGGCTCCAGTCACAATCACATCGCACTGAGAGCACCTCCATTTGCTTCCTACTCGCTCTAGCTGGTGGGGAGAATCTCGAATCAATCTCTCCTGCTTTAAAAGTCTCTTACTGGCTGGGGCTCTACCTGCACGCTCTGACGTCTCCGACGCAGCGGCAAGTAGCAAAGATCTGCGCGCTCTCTTGCGCACGAGATGTGCGATCGCATCTATCTTGTCAGTCTCTGGAACGCTCCCCACCAGCCCGAACTCCCAAGCCAGCTCCGCCCCGACTCCCGCCCAGACATCCGCGGCTAAATTCCCAGCTGCCATGAAAAGCTGCTGCGGCGATTCAAGCAGCTCTGGCGTCTCGTCCAGATGGGACGCCGTCCACACTACCTTCACAACTCTGTCTGGGTAAGTCTGCCAGGCCACTCTGGCTCGGGCCCAAAGGTCCTCATTGGGACCCGTGGCTTTCGGGTGCTCCAGGCGGTATTTCCAGGTCTTCGCGATCGTCCTATGGTCGGTAATGAAACTAAAATCTGCGTGGCACTCCTCGAGTGCCAAAGCGAACGCTAAAATCTCCGAGCGGGGGACCGTTTGCCTGCGACCGAGGAGTGGGATTGCTACAGCTCTGCCCACAATCCACTCCCCATCTCGCTCCTGCAATGCTACAATCGCTGATCCACAGCGGCGTCTGCGAGGGTCCGAGGAGTGCTTGCCTCCTGAGCCGTCGCCGAAAATGTGGATCTCACCTTCGTGCTGACACTCCCCCCAGTCCCCCAGCTCACCAAACCGAACCTCCCTCCCCTCTAACAGTTCATCATTAAACCTAGGGTGCGTGAGAGAGGCTGGCGGCAATCCTCGAAGCCACAGCGCAGGCTCAGCTTCTGCCTGCGCCATCGCAGCCGGCAGCAGGTCCGCCGACTTGGTGAAGTCCTCGTGGTCCACGTTCTTGGGGCATAGCCAGATCCGATGCATCAGGGTCTCGTCCTCCTCCTTGCACCTGTCGCACTTCTTACAGTCCAGGAGGTATCCTTGGTCGACAGATCGCTGCTTCGGCCACTGTCCTCCCGCGACCACGGTGATGTTGGCCCCGACCATGTCCAGCTGCCCCTGCTTCTCGAACCTTCGCTGCTCCGCGCGGATCTGCCAGACGTCCGCTCCATCCTCCAAACCTTCACCATGTGGGTGTGCTGCAGCAGCCTTCCAGTGTTGAGCTACGATGTCGTCCTCGAAGTCGTCTACCAGCTGCTGGAAGCACCCCGTGTTGTCGAAAGTGCCGTCCGTGACGGACGGGATGTCCCACTGTTCTGCTGGATCCTCATCTGCTCCGACTGGTCGCATCCACACCGTAGACGTTGGTGCGTACCAGCCCACGTCCATGATGGTCGCCTGCACCGCTCCGACTGGTCCGCGAACTCCTCTCCATCGTTTTGGCCCAAGCTTTGACAGACGGTCGAATATCCGCGGCCATGCCTTGACGATCCTGGCGTGGTTCTCGGGGTGGCGCTGCCACAGGTTGATCCACTCCTTGACCACGGCAACTCGCATTGCCACCCCTGGGTCGCCCTTCCACAGCTCGACCGCCAGTGTCGTCGTCAAGCATCGCCCACGCGCCTTACCTCCTGCCACCTGTCGAGCTTGTCGTCGTAGCCGTTGAAGCTCATGAACTGCGAACCCGAAGGCTTGGTGGCCGTACACTGCCTGTGGTACTGCTCCCGCCTTCCATAAACCTTTGCTCTCTTTGGCCAGGGCCGCAGTACGTCGCAGCCTCACAATCTTGGCGAATCTGTGCTTCGCCCGCTTTGCTCGCTGCTTCGCTTTCGTCGTAACCCTTTTCCTCCCAGCCGACGTGTCCAGGCCTAGGTCCACTGCCTCCGTGACTGCGTAGACGGGGATCTGCCTCTTCCTCATGGACTTGGCCGTCCGCTTCACGTCCTTCGGGTGGGTGCCTATCAGGACAGACTTGCTGGAGATCTTCATCCTCTGATCCTTGAGTCCGTCCGTGATGATCTCCGTGACCTGGATGATGCCATCGCCGACTGTTTGCCTGCTACCTTCTTGCCTCGCAACCGTGTCATCCACGAATGTCCACAGCGCAGCTTGTGGCGCCCTCCGATGCGCCCTCTCTAATATCGGGTGCAAGAACAGCTTCGCCAACCCCACGCCTCTGGCAGAGCCTGCTACCAAAGACCTCGTGGACCAGATCGCCTCGCTGAGGATGTTACGCTCCTGCAGGTACCTCGGCCCCACGAAAGCGGTGATCTCTAACGCCACCACCACTGCGGGAAAGTCCACTCTGAGGGCGATCTGGGACAGGATGACGAGCGAGACCGTGTCGTAGAACTTCTCGATGTCCAACAGTAGCGTCATCGCCGATGCCCCGAGCTCTGCCCCCACTTCGTCCAGGCACGCCCTGAGGAGCCCCGCACGGAGGGCTGAGCTGCCTTTGAGGGCTGTGTCCCAATGGGCCGATACCGAATCATTCCATTCTGAGCAGCAACCTCCCCGAGCCCTTGACCAGAGCTTGATGGGAAGGGCCAGCATTCCGAGTACTCGATCTCCTCCTTTGGGCTTGGCCGCCAGCGCGCACTTGGTGGCTGCCCATTGCCTCGGCCATGCGACCTCCTGCTCGCAATACTGTAAGATGTGAAGTAACCATATTCTTGCATGTCTGGGGGCCCGAGCCAGATCGTGCGGACCAAGGTGATCAACTCCTTTTGCTTTGGCCGACGACGACGCGGCGATGGCCCCGTCGAGCTGCTCCAGCGTGAGGGGCTCCAGCACGTGCTCCCAGGACTGATCGCGGAGCCTGCCCAGCTGGTACGCGATGTCCTCCTTCGTATCGACTGGGTCCGTCCATATGCGCTCCCACTCGTGCTTCCTGATGCCAATGAGGGCGTCTGGGTCCGCGATGCCCTCCATCTCCTCCGTGCACAGCTCGAACCCCGGCGCCTGCTGCTCCTTCACATGCCGATGGAGGAGGCCAACTTGCCTGCCCATGCCTTCTTGGCCCACGCCGTGAAGTTCTTCTGCTGCGCCGTAAAGCCACGCGACTGCGCGGTGGCGAGGTGGCCCTCTGCGTGCATGACTAAGTTGCCGAGCTGCCCCTCTTCCAAGTCCGCCAAGTCGCCCAGCATCTCGTAGAACATCCGCTGCTGTGCTGCGCCGATCTTCCTGCCGAAGACCTGGCTCTGATCCATCTGCTGCAAGACCCTGCCCTGCGCCTTTGCCTCCGCCAGGCACTTTGCCTGTTGCCTGCCGTCAGTGCCGTTGGTGTACAGCGCCTGGTACCTGATGAGGATGGCGTTGAGGATGCCCCACTGCTCCGCTGGCCCGAACTTCATGTGGGTGCGACCTGGTGTCGAACGCGCCTTGACCCACTTGACCTCGAAGCCCGAAGCCCGCCATCGGTAGTGCTCGGCCTCCTCCTCGTCGATCTCATCCGTCACGATCGCCGCCTCCTCCAGACAGGTGACCCAGTCGCCGTACATCCTCGTCGCTGCCGCCTCTGCCTCGCGATGCCTGGCGTCTCGGATGATGAGCTTGTCGTCCCAAGACTGGAGCTCCTGCGACAAGTGCCAGCTTGAGGCCCTCCGAGATGCGGCGGGCCAGGCAGCAGGGAACGAGGAGGAGGAGGAGGAGGAGGAGGAGGAGAGGAGGAGGAGGAGGAGGGAGGAGGAGGAGGGAGGAGGAGGAGGAGGAGGTAAGATGAAGAAGAGGACGGAGGAGGAGGAGGAGGGAGGGGTGAGGAGGAGGAGGAGGAGGTGGAGGAGGAGGAGGAGGTGGAGGAGGAGGAGGAGAAGAGGAGGAGGAGGAGGAGGAGGAGGAGGAGGAGGAGGAGGGAGGAGATGGAGGAGGAGGGAGGAGGCGGAGGAGGAGGAGGAGAGAGTGAGGAGATGGAGGAGGAGGAAGAGGAGGAGGTGGAGGGCAAGGAGGAGGATGGAGGGACGAGGAGGAGAGGGAGGAGGAGGAGGAGAGAGGAGGAGGAGGAGGAGGAGGAGGAGGAGGAGGAGGGGGAAGAGGAGGAGAGGGAGGAGAGGGAGGAGGAGGAGGAGGAGGAGAGGGAGGAGGAGGAGGAGGAGGAGGAGGGGAGGAGGAGGCGGAGGAGGAGGATAGGAGGAGGAGGAGGAGGAGGAGGAGGAGGGTAGGAGGAGGAGGAGAGGGAGGAGGAGGAGGAGGAGGTTCAGGTGGCCCGAGCTTCGAGTAGGCGCTGAGGAGTCGGGATTCGGTTCGCAGCGACGTGCCAGGAGGAGGAGGAGGAGGAGGTCCTTCCCATCCTCCCTTCTCCCCCCTGCGGTGGTGGGAAATGGGCGCATCAATCCAGGAGAATCACGGCCAGCGCTTTCGACACAACCTTTCTGCAGCGTGCGCCATCGAGAACAAAAGAGCCCTTAACCTTAACATCACGATGAAGACATGGCCTCAATTAGGTCCCCGCCCTCGCAGCAGGGATGATAGATCTGGGCGGCTGGGTTCGATACATCTGTAGAAAAAAAAATAACCCCTGATTCCTAATGCTCCAGGACCTCCTAACTCAGGCCCCCTCCCAAAGGGTTAGGAGTTTTTTTGGGTTAATCAACCCTGCAGAATCACGACCGGAGCCTTCGACACAGCCTTCCTGCAGCATGTCTCCCCGAGCTGCGTCGAGCCGTGAGGGTCCCACACGCTCCTCTGCAGAGCGCCCAGGCTGACCCGAGATGCGGCGCCCAGATGTCAGGGCAGGCCCCGATCTGCAGTGGGCAGCTCCTCGCCCCGAGCTCACCTCCTCGGGGGCAACCGTAGCCTGCCGAGGAACGTGAGGGCTCTCTGCTGGGAGCCCGTCGCCGATCTATCGGCGACGCATCGCCGATTCCAGGGCGATGCTTCCCCCCCTGTGCCTATCCCGCCCCATCGTTGCCCCTCATCCCTGGTGCTCCCCGAGATGCTGCTCCAGAGCTTCGACCGTCAAGCCCTCGTTCTTCGCTTCCTCCGGCACTCTCCTCCTCCCTCGTTCCTCGCTTCCTCCTCGTCCTTCTCCTTCTCCTCCTCCTCCTCCTCCTCCTCCTCCTCCTCCTCCTCCTCCTCCTCGCCTCCTACTCTTCATCCTCCTACTCCGCCTCCTCCTCCCCCTCCTCCTCGCCTCCTCCTCCTCCTCCCTCTCCTCCTCCTCCCTCTCCTCCTCCTCCTCCTCCTCCTCCTAATCCTCGCCGTCTTTTCTTCTCTCCTCCTCCTGCTCCTAGTCCTTCCTCGTCCTCCTAGTCACTTCTGTTTCTTCTTTCTTACTTCTTCTTCTTTTTTTCTCTTCTTCTTCTTATTATTCTTCTTCTTTTCTTCTTCTTTGCTCTTCTTCTTCTTCTTCTTCTTCGTCTTCTTCTTTTCTTCGTCTTCTTCTTCTTCTTGCTTTTCTTCTATTCTTCTTCTCTCTCCTCTCACACTCCTCCTCCTCCTCCTCCTCCTCCTCCTCCTCCTCCCCCTCCTTCCCCTTCACCATCAGCGATTGGAGACCGCTTCTACACCACTTGCATGATCTGGCGATGGAGCATTTGCCGATTGTCGAGCATGTTAGGGGCAATCTTTCTCCGAGCTTCTGGTTGACTCCGACATCCATCGTGCAGCGCTTCGCCAACGTGCAGGACGGCCACCCACTGTCGATCATCAAGCTTGCACCTACGACACTTCGCGCTCTTATCGCCGACGTCCTGGACCAGCTGCGCAGTGCCTCTGAGGATCACGTGCGCTCGCGGCCACAACGACTTCTACAATCAGCACTAATGCAACGGGCCCATCCCGATGCGCTCTGGGTTACGATTGCAAAGCGGCTTTCGACTTGGTTTGGTCCTGGGGTGGTCCCGGCTGACATCTCCGACCGATGGAACCATCTACGACAGCACCTTGTTGCGCTCTCTCCTGCCTGGCGCTGGGCGGTGTTGAAAACGGTCACAGGTGCATGGCACACCTCGCATAGGATGCATGTCCACCCTGATCGCTGCTGCTGCGCCTTTGGTTGCCAGGAGCCCGACGAGATATGCCACTACCTGGTCTGCCCTCGCGCTCTCCACTTGACATGCTTACCACGCACATACGCACATGCCACGCCACTGGAGCGCATCGGGCTTGGGGATGCACAGGCATACCCAGCAGACCATCGTCACGAACGATCTCTTCACAACACGATTGCCCGGATGGTCCTAACCTACTACCTGGTGCTGGAGATCAAGCACTACCCACCAACATCTGCTACTACCACCTCCTACGAGTTCCATCTCCAGATTCTTCGAGCAGCTCGCGACCGCCTTCGTCATGGTGAGGTTCCTCTCCCGACGGCAGTTGCTTCAGCACCCGATGTCGTTCCTGCCCCTGGTGCTCCTGTCGTTCACGCCACGCCCATACAGGACGAGCCTGGTACCCGGCACCATCAAAATGCACCCGGCACCCAGCACCACCAAGGTGCAGGCCCCCGACGATCCCCACCATCTACTACGATACTACTCCCTGCTGGCCCCACGACTCCTGACGACGACATGCTCGGACGACTTGCTGCCGAGCCTACGTCATTACCTGCCGTCGCCGACGGCCACGATTACAACCCTCACGCACCAGCGCGCGCTCGTGCCGCTCAGCTACCCCCACATGGTCATGAAGCCTCTGTGGATGTGCCGTCTGGGCCTCGTGCAGACCACTACGACTCTATGATTGTTGACGGCGTCTTCGTCGACACCCCGAGCAATGCAGACTACCTGATGGTCGACCTGACCTCGTCGTTCCTGCCCGCGGAGTCGTTCGGCCCGCAGCGACCGAGCGACCACGTCGCAGAGCTCCGCAACCCGCAGAGTGAGTTCAACTAAGGAGCCCCGCCGCGGCCTGCGGCTGTTCGGCTTCCTGATGGACTCGCCCCCCTCTGGCCACTGCTGCTCCTCCTCCTCCTTCCTCTTGCTTCTCCTCCTCCTCCTCCTCTTCTTCCTCCTCCTCCTCCTCCTCCTCCTCCTCCTCCTCCTCCTCCCCTTTCCGCCTCCTCGTCCTCTACGTCCTTCTCCTCCTCCTCCTCCTCCTCCTTCTCCTTCTCCTTCTCATCCTCCTCTTGCTTCTCCTTCTCCTCCTTCTCCCTCTCCTCCTCTCTTCCTCGCCTTCTCCTCCTCTTCCTCTTCCTCCTTTTTCTCCGCCTCCTCCTCCTCCTTCTCCGTCCCTGGTCCCTGGCTTCTGGTGGCGGGGGCAGCCACTGCGCGTGGTCGGTGATGCCCTTATCTCTCGCCAAACTCCCCCGAGCTGGCCCCCAGAGGCCGAAATCGAAGAGAAGATTGAAGGGCGCTCTGGGATTAAGTAATATCAGCCAGATGCCTGAGTTCCTTTCCGACGTCGCGACGACGGTGGCAAGATCTTGGCCAAAACTACGACTGGGGTCCCGGACCCAATCTACCCGCAGCGTTTCCCCTTCGCTGAAGCGATCCGTGGGAGCTCCCGGGCCCACAGCATGGGCGGGTTCTCGGGCGGAGCGCCCGGAGCAGCCAAAGCTGCAACGTTCAGATCTGGTGCCCCGATGCCCACATCTTTTCGACCCGGGGCCCCCGGAAGTCCAGACCACCTCCCCCAGGGCTCGCCTCTCATCCTCCCGGGTCCGATTCCTCCCTCTCCTCCCTCTCCTCCTCCTCCTCCTCCTCCTCCTCCTCCTCCTCCCCCTTCTCCTCCTCTCCTTCTTCTCCTCCTCCTCCTCCTCCCCTCCTCCTCTCCTCCCTCCTCCTCCTCCCTCCTCCCTCTCTCCTCCGTCCTCCTCCTCCTCCTCCTACCTCCTCCTCCTCACTCCTCTCAACCTCCTCCTCCTCCTCCTCCTCCTCCTCCTCCTCCTCCTCCTCCTCCTCCTCGGGTCCGATTCCGACGGCCCCGGGGCCACGCGAGGGGGCCTTTAGAGGCGGACAGCGGCGAACGGCCTCCGTCTTGCGGGTGCTGGATGCCTGGCTCGGGCCAGAGCCACCTCTGGCGAGCGCACCCGGGCCGTGGGCTACGGCGCTGGCAGCGCCCACGGCGGCCTGGGCTACGCTGGCGGCGCCTATGGCGCCGGCGTGCACGGCGCGACGTGCGCCGACGCGTGTTGCGGCGCGCAGGGACGCCAACGGGGGGGGATTGGCTCTGGTCGTGGGTGGAAAACACATCCGTGAACGCAGCCTCGCGGACCGGGGACTTGGGTCTGGACCCCGCGGGGCGTTTTTGTCCCAGATGCCCCGCGCGGAGCGTAAAGCGGCATCGCGCCCCGGAAGCCAGACCGCAAGGGCGTGGATATGGATGACAGCCCACCCGCCTCGTGAGGATAACAGCGACTTCCCAAGGGCACCCCTGCGTGCTTCCCCTTCGGCCCATCCTTCTCTCGCGGGCCACGCTCCGCCCGAAGATTGTCGACACGGCCTTCCAAGGCCCCTGCATCTTCATCTCGAATGAGGAAACAACGCCGTACAGTCGGGGCGCTGTTGAATGAGCCCTTTTCGTTGGGGAGGGGCCTGGTGTTCCTTGAGTGTTTCACAGCTTGCCTCAGGTGTTCCTTGTGTCTTCGACAGGAAATCGAAGGTTCACTTATGGAAAAAAAGGGCCTCGACTGTATCTCGAGGGGGCCTCGTTAACTTATGGAGAAAAAGGGGCCTCGTTCCTTATTTAGGGTTCCTTTTAGGTCAACGCCCCGACTGTACCTCGAGTGAAGACAACAACGCCACAAACATATGAGCTGTTGGCGCTCCACGCCTCCGGCGGCGCCTCTGGTGCCGCCCCTGGGGGTCCTGCTACTTCAGGAGGGAAAAAACACACAGACACAATGAATCGTCGACTACCCAGAAAATATTGGAAAACATGGGAAGTGGGGGGGAAGACAGAAGCCCAGAAAATAGGGGAAAAGATGGGGAATATGTTTATTTGTGTGTATGTATTTGTGTGTCCCGGGGTCCCTTCATCATTGTACGGGTGGACCGTGCTTTCGCCACTCGTGACCTGGGAGGGAACATGGGCCCTCCACCGCCCATGCCTCGCCCGTCGGGGCCCGGCTGCCCCAGACCCCGCTCGGGAAAATGCGCGGCTTCGCTGCATCGAGGGCCTGAAAGTGTCGCGCGTCTGCCTGCCTGGGAGGCATCGCCGAGCCCATGCCAATGTTGCCCCCCCCCCCCCCCAATCCCCTATGGACTACTAGTTCTATTGATGCGCCAACCTACTTTAGCCTTGATCACCAGAAATAATTTCGAGCGCCAGAAAAAACAAACACCGAAACTCGAGGGTTTTTCACGTGTCGGGCCCTGGGAGACACTCGCCCGACACTGTTTCGACACTGGTTCGACACTCTTTTGACACTTTTCCGGGTGCTCGAAATTATGTCTGGGAGATGGCCCTTATGTAGGATGGGAACAACATAGTACTAATGGAGGTGACGATGAATAAATGACCGGGGGTCGTGTTCACGCGGCGGCGCCCGGGATGACGATTAGAAAGAACCTGCCGCGGGCTGGAACACTTTTTTTATCGTTCTCCTCCAGTCAGAAAGTTGTGCAGAAATAGCAGAAAACTATTTGTTCAATCGTTCCCTCCCATTTTTTTATTAATCGTCATCCCGCCTTAGTCCCCCCTTCCCATGCCTCCGATACCTCGAACCACACGAGAACGGGGCAGGGAGTCCCGGCCCGCTCCCAGAGGGAGGCCGGCGACCACCGTTAATCTAGAGGGCCCAGAGCGAGGGCCCCAGGAGGCCGAAGGGTGTCGACATCCGTTCGTAGTGTTTTTGCTGCTGTTCTGCACGAACGAAATGGGCACGGAAAGAATGGGTACAATGCCCAACAGCGGATCTGGTTCATTTCGAACAGGACTCGCTGTCCACGCCGCCGCGGCCTGTGTCCATTCGAGACAGAAGGCCGCCTGCCCAACAGCAGCCGCTGTTGGTTTGGGACAACATTTGTTGTTGGGCATTGTACCCATTCTTTGAGCACCTATTTCGGGCGTCCGAAGCTGTCACTCACCACCCACCAAACCACCCCAACCCAACCCGAAGGCTCAGATCTGCCCTCCATTTCCAGTGGAGGGGGGGGGGTCGCAGAACATCGACAAAAACACGTACGGAACCCTTACCCCCCCAATCCGAAAGTCGGGCCTTTGGGTTGGGTTGGGTTTGACCAGGGCTGGACCTAAACGGTGTTTTGGCGATTTCGTGGGCCGTTTTCGTTTCGACTTCGTTTTGCGGTAGAGGAGGATTGAAGACAAAACGAGGGAAGGACGAAGACAAAACGAAAACGTTAAACACCGTTTAGGTTCAGCCCTGCGTTTGACTTTCGGGCCGTAGCTCGGGCCTCTGCCGGCCGTTTGGGACGACCCGGGCAGCTCTGGAACGCCACCTCAGCGAGCTGCAGCTGCTGGAAGGTACCCCAAGGCAGGGCAACCTCCAGGAACAGACGAAAAAACATCGGAGACCCGGCGAAAGAGTCCGAAGACCGACGCGAGCATTGCTGGGTTGCGCCCCTCAGGCCCCGTCGCCGACGCGGCGTGTGCCGAGGCGTGCGGCTGCGGCGCCACCGGCTGCGCGGGCGGCTCGTGCTGCGGGGGGGGAGGAGGCCCGCGGGGCTCCTGGCCTCTCAGCGTTTTTGGGCATTGGATGCGGTGGGTGCGTCGGTTGAGGAATGTGTCCAGAAGGCTCCAGACCCTGGGGAATGCCGTATATGTGAGGAGGGCGGCGTCGACATCCATGACCAGTCCACGATTGGAGTTCCCCTGGCACGTCCGATTAGACATGCGCCTGCCATGAGGTGCTCCACGGAAGTGAATTATCCTTCGACGGCCCCAGGGACCCACATAATCTCAAGGGCACACCATTAGGATCCTCGAGGATCGACGACGAATGCGCCCCAAGATGCCTCATGGCAAGGTGGCTTCTCGTACCAGTCTGCTTTATGAACTTCCGGAGGTCCGCGCAGGTTTCTTGGATCGGCGCTCGACCCCAATGGTGTTCAGTCGGGCAGGTCCCTCTACAGGAGGAGATCTCCAAGAACAGTGGAAACAACAGTCTGGTGACAACTCGTCCGTGCTCTGTTGGCATTTTTTGATGACGATCTGTTGACTGTCTCGGATTTTCTTACACAACTCGCCTGTAGGAGGACATGCCCGACCTAACCCTGGCGGCGCCGGACGCGCTGCCGCTGGCCCGCTCCGCGCGCCAGGGTGGGAGGGTCCAGCGCCGACCCAGAAGAGGCCTGCGCGGACCCCCAAGAGTTTACACATGGTTCATGTCTAAGTATCCGAAGGTTCTTTGATTTTTTGGGGGGCCAAGATTCGCTCATGTCTAATTGTTCTATCCTGGGCCTCTTCCTGGCCACTAGGGGGCCAGGAACAATCAGAAACGAGCGCAAGTAGACATGAGCACGATTAAAAATGAACGACGCGTATGTGTGTGTGTGTGTGCAGATCGCCAGCATGTAGAACCAGCATCAGGACGGGCGCTTTTTCACCGCTTCCGATACCGGGGTGCACTGTTCCGGGCCCAGGGGCGCCCAGGCGCCCGTGTAAGCTGGTCGAGAGGATCGGGGGCGCCCCATGTTGAAATAATCCAGACATATGAGGCCTGGGGAGCCATACTGCAGTTACACCGACCACGAATGCTGGCCATGGACGTCCTGGGGCCCCAGGGTGGCGCATAGGCCAAAACGGCTCTCCTGGCGCCGGCCGGCAGGACGGAAGCACTGTGCCAGCGCCCAGGATGGCATTGGCCAGGCGTTGTTGGTGGTGGTGTGTGCATGCCCTGCGCGTCGCAGGCACGATCCTGAGCTACGTGGGCCCAGGGGGCGACTACGTGCAGGAGACAACCTACAGGTGATCGGCCCATTCGCCCTCGCCCGGTGGGAGAATCACGACCTCGGGTGGTGCTGCAACGCGTCCCTGGCCCGAGGAGCCCCCAGGATTCCCAGGGAGGCCCCGGGGGGGCCGGAGAGAACCCAGTCAAGAGGCCCAGAGGCCCCCCTGGTTTGAACAAAGAAATGGCTCCTCCTCCCCCTCCTCCTCCTCCTCCTCCTCCTCCTCCTCCTCCTCCTCCTCCTCCTTGCTGGGGGCACCTTGGGCCATGGACGCCTGGACGCCTTCATGGCAGCCCTCGGGCTGCCGAGGCCGTCCTGCGAGAAAGCTCGGGCTGCTGCGCCGGTCCACGGGGCAGGGGTCGAGGCGTGTGGGGTCCCGGCCGCGAAGCAGCACGGCACGTCGGGGGAGCCTGGGGGCGGCGCGCGGGGGCTGTAGGAGGAGAAAGAGGGGCTGGAGGAGGAGGAGGAGGAATAGGAGGAGGAGGAGGAGGAGGAGGAGGAGGAGGAGGAGGAGGGGGAGGAGGAGGAGGAGAAATAGGGTGGAGGAGGAGGAGGAGGAGAAGGAGGAGGAGGAGGAGGAGGAGGAGGAGGAGGAGGAGGAGGGGGAGGGGGAGGAGGGGGAGGAGGAGGAGGAGGGCCTCGTGGAAGGTGGAAGCCCTCAAGCCCTTGAAGCCCCCTGCCGTGAAGGCGGCCCGAGCATCGCCCCTCCCCCCTGGACCGCGCCGCCAGAGGTACGTGGGCCCTTTCATGGGCGAGTTCGGCCTCATTCGCATCCCAGGGCGCGGCCCCAGCTGCTGCTGCGTGCTGGTCCCGCTGCTGCTGCTGCCCCTGCTGTTGCTCCCGCTGCTCCTGTTCTCGCTCGCCCCCGGGAGCACCACGACATCCACCACGACCACGACCACACCGTTCGTGCCCCCTGTGACAGCCCCGCCAGAAATGACGTTCACGACGACGACGACGACCAAGAGGCCGCTGCCTCCGCCCCCGCCTCCCCCGCCGCCGCCCCCGCCGCCGCCCCCTCCCCCGCCCCCGCCCCCGCCGCCGCCGCCCACGACCACGGAGAAGCGAATCAGCTGCGGAGAAGGCGCCCCGGAGTCGTGGGACGAGGCCAAGAAGGTCCAGTGTTGCCTGATGGAGAACAAGGGGTGCCCCACCACATCCACCTCAGCATGCCCCATCGACTGCAATGCGGGATACAACGACCTCGACCCGCTCCAGTGGGTGCGCGGCTGGTCTGGCGAGAAGAAGCTCTATCCTGGCGGCCTGCGTCGCTTCGCCGCCCCCCAGAAACGGAAACTCGTGCCCATGGCCTGGGCGCCATGGATAGAACATAGGCGAGGCCTGGTATCATGTTGGGCATGTCCTTCTACAATGTAAGGGGCGATGCTTCGATCAGTGGCTCGTCGTTCGTCCAATGGGAACGGCTCTCACAACTTTCGCCTCTAGCTGACTGTTTGCTCCAGAGCGTGACCGATGGGTGGAGACCTCCGGATCCGATCGAAGCTCCCGTTTTGTGGCGGCCCCGCCACCATAATCAAGAGGCTAATCGTTTGTGTAATGCAGTTTTAGATGCAGGCCGAGGTTTCTTATGCCTCCACCCTCGCATTGATGAGTTGTTAGCTGCGCCTCACAATTGTTTGGCCCACTCGGACGGGGGGTGGCGCGGGTGCGGGCGGAGCGCGGGCGGTTTCACTCTCCGGGTCTCCCAGGGGAGCGGCGACTGGGAGGTCGCGGCTTTCGGGGGGACGTGGGAACCCCAGGCAACAGATTCATTTTCCGCCGAAGTGTCGGGGCTTCGGCTAGCACTTGCTGTGTTCGCCGCTCTGCAGGGGACAGGCGATCTCTCTCAGCTCGGAATCCAAATTTTCAGACGTAATGTGTGCTACAGGTATCTGCATTGAGTGAGGCTCCATCGGCAGGGACTGAAGAGATGTGCGGGGAGGCGGCCTTTGCGGTCAAGCCGAGTCCAAATAAATTGTTGTCCATCTGTTTGAGTTTTGTTTGATTTTCTTGTGTTTCAAATCAGCGTGTGGGAGGACATGCCCGACCTAAGTCTGGGATGGAGAGGCGCCCTTCTCCAGGGCGTCCTCGCGAGGACGCCAAGATCATCGCGCACCGCGGGGCGTGAGGACGCAAAATTCGATGACCTAGGATACGAAGAGAAAGATGACATACAGTCAATCCGCACAGTAAGGATGGGCTACCCTCCCAAGAGCACCCGTGCATCCTTGCCCTGTTGGCCCAGCATTAGCGACGCTCGATGGCCAGCCCCATTCGAAAACGTCAGCTTGGCCCTCCAAGGCCCTCGCACCCCTACCCCGCATGCTCATGATACGGGTTGGCCTGTAGGATCCGACGCCGAATCCCTTGATCGTCGCTCCGCCCCCCTGGCCTGGCGCCGCCCCTGGCGCGCCAGGGAGGAGGGCTCGGCGCAGATGCAAGAGGTCCGCGAGGACACCCAGCAGGCCATGTGGATGCAGTCTTCTGCAGTTCCAGGTGCGGACGGAGTGGGTCCCGGTGGGCTGGGAGTCTGTGCCCACGCTGTGGCCCCGAGACCCCCCCCCCCCACCGTGGCCCCCGAAGCTGGTCCAGGGCGCCCCCAAAGTGGGGTCGCCCCACTTATGGCGCCAGCCCCCTGGGACCCCTGTCCACGGACCCACTTCGAATACACCCCGGGACCATCCCCAAGGACCAGCCCCCCGCCTCTTCCTCATTCGACCTCCGACGTCTTTGGTTTCCTGCAGTCGCTGGCTCCCACAGCCCTCGACCTCTTCCCCAGGGGCTGGCTTGTCATCCTGAGTTGTTCTGTGAAAGGTCTCGAGGCCTGGAAGTCGCACACAGATAGGCAGAAAGGTGAAAAAGGACAGGCGAGATGTTCGAGTCGCCAGAGGTCTGAGGTCTGTGGCTGGTCTGGGAAGAGATCAAAGGGGAGGGAGGGGGTTCCGCCGCCCCCCCGTCCAGGTTCAGTGGTAGGGGGTGATGGGTAGGGTCAAGACACCCTCCCCGCCCGCATGCTGTCTCGCTCACTGCCGCTCGCACTCCCAACACGTGAGTAGCACCCGAGCCTCAGCGTGTTTCACGGTCGTCGATGAATGGACAGCCACTGGGAACCAACAACTGACCCCATGTACACGATGCTGGGGCGAGGTGCGCCACGGGTGCCAGGCGCGCCACGCGCGACAGGTTCGCCAGGCACCCCTGGGGCACAAGCGTGACAGGCACGCTTGGCGCGCCAGATGCACCACGTGCTCCATGTGGGCCATGTGCGTGCCGCATGCTCCAGCCGCGCCACGTTCGGGGCACGCGCAGAGTGTGCCAGGTGCGCCCGCGCACGTGACAGCACACATCTGCAAACATGTCGGCCCTTTCCGTCCTTTTCGAAAACCAGTGAACAATCGCGGCGGGGTGGCCATCATGGGGTCTGGGTGGCCTGCACGCAGCAAGCAACATTCAAAAACCAATGCACAGTGACCGCGGGGTGGCCGCACATGATCCAGATTTAGCCGCGAAGTGCACACTGTATTTGTTGGCACGGAAAACTTCCTCGGCCCTTCTTCAGTGTTCCTTGCCATCGACATGCACCTTGCCGTGCGGAAGACGCCGCGGCTGCATAACGGCGGCACCCTCCGTGCGGGAGGTGCAGCAGGTGCAGGTCGAGGGCATGGCAGCACGATGCGCAGGAGGATCAGGAGGAGGAGGAGGAGGAGGAGGAGGAGGAGGAGGAGGAGGAGGAGGAGGAAGAGGCGAAGGAGGAGGAGGAGGAGGAGGAGGAGAAGGAGGAGGATGATGAGGAGAGGAGGAGGAGGAGAAGGGGTAGGAGGAGGAGGAGGAGGAGGAGGAGGGGGAGGAGGAGAAAGAGGAGGGAGGAGGAGGAGGAGGAGGAGGAGGAGGAGGAGGAGGAGGAGGAGGCGGAGGAGGAGGGGGAGGAGGAGGAGGAGGAGGAGGAGGAGGAGGAGGAGGAGGAGGAGGAGGAGGAGGAGGAGGAGGAGGATGGAGGGGAGGGGAGGAGAGGAGGAGGAGGAGGAGGAGGAGGAGGAGGAGAGGAGAGGAGGAGGAGGAGGAGGAGGAGGAGGAGGAGGAGAAGGAGGAGGAGGAGGAGGAAGAGGAAGAGGAAGAGGAGGAGGAGGAGGACGAGGAGGAGGAGGACGAGGAGGAGGAGGACGGAGGAGGAGGAGCGGAGGGGGCGAGGGCGAGGGCGAGGAGGAGGCGAGGCGAGGGCGAGAGAGAGGAGGGGGAGGGGAGGGGGAGGGGGAGGAGGAGGAGGACGAGGATGAGGAGGAGGAGGAGGAGGAGGAGGAGGAAGGAGAGGAGGATGAGGAGGAGGAGGAGGAGGGGTAGGAGGAGGAGGAGGAGGAGGAGGGGGGAGGAGGAGAAAGAGGAGGGGAGGAGAGGAGGAGGAGGAGGGAGGGAGGAGGAGGAGGAGGAGGAGGAGGAGGAGGCAGAGAGAGCAAGAGGCGACAGAGGGAGGAGAGGAGGAAGGAGGAGAGGAGGAGGAGGAGGAGGAAGAAGAGGAGGATGAGGAGGAGGAGGGAGGAGGAGGAGAGAGGGGAGGAGGAGGAGGAGGAGGGGGGAGGAGGAGAAAGAGGAGGAGGAGGAGGAGGAGGAGGAGGAGGAGGAGGAGGAGGAGGAGGAGGAGGAGGAGGAGGAGGAGGATGAGGAGAAGGAGGAGGAGGAGGAGGGTAAGGGGTTGGGGCAGCCAAAGCGTACGCCCTGCTCGCCCCTCCCTGGACGGCCGGGGGGGGGCGCCCGGACTGCTGCAGGACCGCCCATAAGGGGTGCCCCTCGGAGCTCCCGCCGCCCTCGGGAGAGCCGCCGTCGGGCCTGCCGCCCGCCCCCGACACCAACGTGTACGACTGCGACGCCGGCTACCACCATTGCATGCACTGCCTGGAGCTCGGGGGCAACGATAGGGGGGGAGGAGGGGCAAAGGGGGGGATGGGCATCGTTTCAGGGAAGTTTCGGCTTCGAGGCGCGAGGTTTTCGGGCGCTCTCGTCGGTGCTTGACGGCCGGGATGTTTCCCAGCAGCTGCGCCTCGCTGAGAGCGTTTCGGGGGTGCCAGAATCGTCCCGCACGGCCATCAAGAGCCGAGTCATGGCCCGACAGCCACCAGCGGGCACAGGGATAGGCATATGGGGGGGACGCATCGACGCCCAATCGACCACGGATCGCCGACAGGGGCCCGATGGCCCCACCCCGCCCAGGAGCGTTGGGATGCGCTATCGATGGCCTGTCGCCCATTTGTCGCCGAGGCATCGCCGATCCCAGGTCGATGCATCCCCCCCTACGCCAGTCCCCCCCTACAGTCAAGCCGCATAATAAGGATGGGCAACCTTCCCAATGGTACCCTTGCATCCTTGTCTCTTTGGCCCATCCTTGGCCACTTTCGTTGGCCACGCCCCGCTCGAGGAGCTTCGAAATGGCCTTTCAAGGCCTTTGTAACCTTAGCGCGCGTTCTTATGATACATGCTGACTGTATGCCAGTCCCCCCACTTTTGTCGACCCCTCAGGAGCTGGCCTGGTCCCCCGCGAAGATCAGCTATTGTTGCAGACTCTTCCACAAGGGCTGCGCGGGCGAGGAGCCACCCTGAGCGGGCTGCTCGGCTGGAAGGTCGGCTCCGCGCCATGCGCGGCTGTGCGGCCCTGCGACCCTCAAGGTCTCTCTCTCTCTATTTATTGTTTGTTATCTTATTTGTTGTTCGTTCTCTCTCTCTCTCTCTTTCTATCTTCATTTCTCTTTCTTTTTCGCTTTCTTTCTTTCTTTCTTTTTTTTTTTCTCTCTCTCTCTCTCTCTGTTTCGCAGCATGCCGCTGTAAAGGTATCGCGCGCAGCTGCTGCTGCTGCTGCTGCTGCTGCGGCTTCATGTGTACGCTGCTAATGTCCGCCTGGAGAAGGCACGGCGGGCCGGCGCTCATCGCCAGGGCAGTCGCTCGTCTCGGCTGCGCGCAGGAGGGGCCCTTCGCGGAAGTGGCCGTCGGCGTATAGGGATCGCCCCCGCTCTGGCTGCCGCGCTTGGAGCTGCCCCCCCCCCTCACCCACACACACACGCACGCTCTCTCTCACCCACACACACACACACACGCACACACATACACACGCTCTCTCACACACACACACATGTATCGCACCACCTGTCGCTCTTGCGTGTCGTCACTCCTGCGTGCAGCCGATTGCGGCACGCGCGCGGCGAAGCTGCCTGCGTGTGCTCGGCGAGCATGCTGCATGGTGACTGTGAGAGGGCTAGCTCGTGAAGTTAAGAGCGGCACGGCAAACAGCCAGGCACTGTCGAAGCATCCTGGTATTGTTGTAGGCCCACGAAAAAGGCTCTAATAACGCTCTGCAGTCTGTTCAGAATCGTGCTGCAAGATTTCTGGCCGAGACAGACAGCGCCAGTGGTATGCCTGTGGGAGTGCCCACACGGCCAGCCTCTGCTCTCAACGTGGTGTTTCGCTATGCCTGCCATGCAGCTGCCCTGCGCATGCCGCCAGACCCGCCCTTCTGCTCTTTCCCACCCCTGGCCTCCCGAGCTCCTCCCTCCGTCCACCCATCTTTCCCACTGTCTCGTTTCCTGCCCCCTCTCACTTCATTATCCTTCCATCCGCACTTCTATGTTGCTGCGCTCTCACTTTCTCTCTCTCTATCTCTCTATTTCTCTCCCTCTGCTTGTGCATCATCAACCTATGAATTATGTATGTATACATGAATGTATGTATGTGTGTATGCATGAATGAGAGTATGTATGCATGTACGTCCGTATGTATGCATGCATGCGTGTCTGCAAGGCTGTGTGCATGCATGTATGTCTGCATGCTTGTATGCTTGTATGCAAACGTGCATGCACCTATGTGTGTATGTACGTATGTATGGGTATATGTGTTTACGCATGTATGACTGTATGCTTGTCTTGGTATGCGTGTATGTGTGTGTGTCTTCATGGGAGTGTGTATGTATGTGTGCATGTATGCCTTCATGCATGACTGTATGTCTGCATGTGTACAAGCATGTATGGCTGTATGTATATTTGCAGGTATGTATCTACGTATATGTGTGTATGCATGCATGCATGCATGCATGCATGCATGGCTGTTCATATGCATGGGTGTATACATGCAGATGTGCATGTGTGTACGCACGTACGTACGTATGTATGTACGTAATACGAACGTACTACGTACGTATGGATGTGATGTGTATATGTACGTACTACGAATTTGTGGATGGCTGCATGCACGTCTGTATGTATGTGTGTATGTGTGTATGCATGTGTGTATGTGTGTGGGTAGGTCGGTACCTCGGTAGGTAGGTATGCATGCATGTATGTATGTGAGTATGTGTGTGTGTTTGTGTTTACGTGTGTATGTATGCGTGCTTGTATGCATCGTTGTATGCTTGCAAGCATCCATGCGTGTATCCATGCATCTACGTATATTTGTATAGCTATATCTATATATATATATGCGTGGGTGGGTTAGCATCTACTCCTCTATCCTCCTTTTATATGAGACCCCCAGATGGACGTCATAATGGCCAGAACGGTCCCAAAGGGCCACCCGAACGACGAAGAAGGCCCCCCGAGGGTGTCCGGACCGTCACAAGATACTCCGGACTGTCGTACGATACCCCAAGACAGCCTGAGGAAGTCCAAGACGGCTCCAAGAAAGTTCAAGAGCGCTCCGAGATGGCCTCCGATGGCTTCTGATACTGTCAATATGGTTCAGAAAAGGGCCCATTCAGCCCAAGAGGCCTTCATGGGGGCCCTACAATCGGGTTTCATGGGCCCGATTGTAAGGTTTCCATCCAGTTCTCACAATTTTAAACCATCCCTCGACTTCGAGTTTCTGACGGCCCTGGATGGTCCAAGAGGCCACAATATCGTCCCAAGACAGCGCAAGAGACTGCCCCAACAGGGCTCCTCCTCGGCCCCAGGGGGCGGCAAGAGACTTCCGAGAGAGCCCCAAGAGGCCCCCAAGAGAATCCCACAAGACTTCCAAAAACGACACAACGCGGGCAAGATCCTCCAAGACGCCCCAAGACCTCCCCAAGGGACTCCAATACCACCCACGAGGCCCCCAAATGAGCCCCAAGAGACCACCAAGAACGACCCAACACGGGCAACATCCCCAATGCCGCCCCAAGACCCTCCCAAAAGACCCCAATACCACCCACAATTGCCCCGAGACGACCCCCAGAGGGAAGGGACGTGACCCCCGCGAATTTCTAACACGCCCACCACGGCCAAGTTGGCGAACATGCCCTCCAGGGCCCTACTGAACAAACCCACGCACAGCTCTTCCAAAAGTGCTTCCATGTTTCCATGCTTTCTGGCTCCACCAGCTCTCGACGGCTCCTAACATCTCCGGGAGGCCTCCCCAGTGGCTCACGAGCTTCTCATTATTCTTCTTCTCCTCCTCCTCCTCCTCCTCCTCCTCCTCCCCCTCCTCCCTTCCTGCTCCCCCTTCTCCTTCCTGTCCACGTTCGTCAGGTACTCGACGTGTTCCACTGTATGTTGCAACCTCTGCCATTTTCATCCTCTTCCACTTTGCAGCGGCTGAGGTGAAGTAACATAAGCATCAGGTATTTCTCATGGGTCTGACGAAATCGTTTCCATGAAGCCCAGCAGTGCGCATTGTCATCCATGTCTTCCTCCCGGGCAAGCAGGGCAGAAGTATAACATGAGAATGAGGGTGAGGAGTAGACGAGACCCTAGGCCAACTCCCTCCGGCAATTCTGCCGCCGTGCCACGGGCCTCAAGATTCGCGGCAAGGGCGTCAAGGGCTCAAGGACCCTGAAGGAGGTGATCTCCGCCGCCGCGCCACGGGCCTCGAGGCTCGGGGGAACGGTCTCCATCCGAGCTCCCAGACCCCCAAGAAGACCCCAGCAGGCCCCCAAGAGACTCCCAAGAGACGCCCGTCCCGCAGAGGCCCCACGTGCTCCCCCGTGCCTGCCAGAACTCTCGAGCATGCTCCCCGGGACCCGCAGAATCCTCTAAGAGGCCACGAGTCTGTGTCCGAGCCGACGTTCCCGAAGAGGGCACTGCGGGCATCCATCCGGCTTTGGACGCCTCCATCGAGATACCATCAAGGGTAAGAGTACCCCCCGATCTGATACCAGGAGGCTGCCGACAGGTTTCCTGAAACCAGGCAGAGCTGTCCCACTTAACCCTCCTCTTCACACCTCCGAGAGCATCCTCACTTACCTCCTACGCCACCTTTCCTTCATTCGACTTTCCCTGCTTCCCGTTTCTACCGATTCAAAAGAAGCGCGTTCTCATGCCTGCCTGTTCTTTTTCAATTTCCACCCGGAGGGATGCTCAAATACACGACCTCCAACAGCGGCCGTGCCACGGTGGCGGACGACTCCAGTCCACGCCAAAGCCAAGCGGGCCGCCACGCCCTCATCTGCTTTCAGAAGGGCGCCGTCGCGCTGATGACCTTGTCGCAGGCGCCACGCGGCGTGCCGACGGGTCGTTGGAGCCTGCGGCGACTCCCACGGCAGTGGGGCAAAAGGCCACGCAGCACGTGTGCAACACTTTGGTCTCCGTCCCGCAGCATGCCTAGCTCGAGGTCAGCCTGGCCGTCCTGGCTAACGATCGCCACCGAGCTTCCCAGATGAAGTCCCCCATCTTCGCCAGCCGCGTGGAGCGCACTCGCTCCTTCACAAAGCTCAACCAGGCGCCGTGCACCACCAAGGAGCTCATGAACCTGCTCGTCGTGGCCACCAAGCTCTCAAGGGCCTCTCTCAGGGGCCTCCACCAGCTCGCGACAAAGTACCCTGCCCTCATCACGCGCAGCGAGTGCAAGCTTGGCAAGGGCATCCGTGACACCCTCGTCTCGACCGCTCCCATTGCTGCTGCGCCGACGGTTCAGAAGACATCCGCAAGAAGCCGGCCGCGGCCCGCAAGAAAATCTTCTGCGAACTTGCGGGAGCTCCCCATCCAGCGCGCGCATCCCCGCCGTTGCCGCGCGCGTTTTGCGCCGCGCATCCGTGGCGTTGCGCGCGCGTCCCGACGGGGAGTGACATTGTTTCCGACTGCCTTTCAGGGCTCCTGAGTGCTTCCACCAGTGTTGTCACCGCTTCCAGGCCACCGCAGTGAACAGAAACACTTTACGGCGACGCCACCAAGCCTGGATTTGAAACACGGCGCAAAGTTTGCGATGGTGTTTCCCCATACGCGCCGCAGAAGCCGCCCTATTGCCTAAAGGAAGAATATTGGGAGTCGAAGCGAACACTTAACATGTATGTATGTATGTATGTATGTATGTATGCATGCATGTATGCATGTATGCATGTATGCATGTATGCATGCATGTATGTATGTATGTATGTATGTATGTATGTATGTATGTATGTATATATATATATGTATGTATGTATGTATGTATGTATGTATGGATGTATGTATGTATGGTTGTATGTATGTATGTATGTATGTATGTATGTGTGTGTATGTATGTATGTATGTACGTATGTATGTATGTATGTATGTATGTATGTATGTGTGTATGTATGTATGTATGTATGTGTGTATGTATGTAGGTATGTATGTATGTGTGTATGTATGTATGTATGTATGTATGTATGTTATGTATGTTATGTATGTTATGTATGTTATGTATGTTATGTATGTTATGTATGTTATGTATGTTATGGTATGTTATGTTATGTTATGGTATGGTATGTTATGGTATGTTATGTTATGTTATGTATGCATGTATGTATGTATGTATGTATGTATGTATGTATGTATGTATGTAGATAGGTAGGTAGGTAGGTAGGTAGGTAGGTAGGTAGGTAGGTAGGTATGTTTGTATGTATGTATGTATGTATGTATGCATGCGTGCGTGGGTGGGTGGGTGGGTGGGTGGGTGGGTGGGTGGGTGGGTGGGTGGGTGGGTGGGTGGGTGGGTGGGTGGGTGGGTGGATGGATGGATGGATGGATGGATGGATGTATATGTCGGGGTACACGGTCGGGGGCCTTCTCCCAGCTGCCCCGGCTCGCCATGGGGGCAGGGGGCTCCCAGGTCACCCTCTCCAGCGGCCCGAGAGCCGCTTAGACGGCCTTTCGCTGCGTCGCAGCGACACTAGAGAGTTTCCAGATGTCCCGCGGGGTTTCAGGGCAGCCCCAGATAGCTTCAAGACGGCCCGAGAGAATTCGACGAGCGCTCCGCAGAGGGCCCCAAGAGGCACAAACCACAGATCTCCTTATGAGGTTCTTGACTGTGCTTGGGGTTCTCGATGTTCGAGCTTCAGACGTTCCACGGCGTCCCAAAGGCCCACGAGACCACCACACGATGACCCAATTGGCCTCCCAGAGGGTCCCAAGAGGCCAAGAGGACCCACGGCCCCAAGAGGGGCCCAAGCTCCTCGGAGGGCCCCAAGAGGTAAAATCCATGGATTTTCCGTTTGATGTTTTCTTTTCCATTGACGTCATGGTCGTCGTCGTGGTCGCTGTCCTTCTGCTCCTCATCCTTCTAGCCCCCGCTTCTTCGGGTCGCGCTGCAGACGTGTCCAATCCAACCGCTCTCCCTGGACCAGTGGAGGAGAGTGTTGTTCGGTCTCTTGGACGCACTTTTGAGCTGCGAGTCGAGAGCGAGCCTCTTCCTGTTCAGAGCTAGGCGGGCCGCACAAAGCACTAATCGGGGAGACCGGGCGCGGGCGGGCGGGGCCTCAGGCGGCCGGAGAGCGCGGGGTACAGGCGGCGCAGAAGAGCTTGCACAGGACAAGGTACGCCTTGGACAGGAGCCGGAGGCGAAGTCCCGGAGGGAGAGCGAAGTGGTGTTGCCCTTAGTGGGCCCTGGAAACGAGAGGGCCGTTTTTTTACCGGTTCCGTTTTGCCGTTTTTTGCCGGTTCCGACGCCGTTTTTCTACCGCGCCGTTTTTTGACCGGTTCCGGCTCCAGTTCCGATCCTGGAGCCGTTTTTTTGCCGTTTCCGGTCGCCGTTTTTTTGCCGTTTCCATTTTCAATGGACACTTTTTTGGAATCGGTGAAAAAACGGCCCTGCCTTTCCCGGGGCCCACAAAGGTGTTGCCGTCGGCGGCGCGTCAGAATCACCATCCTCAGGTGCTGCGTGCGGAACTCTCTCCTGGACGCACGGCGCACGCGGAAGCAATGGCCACTTTGGGTTTCGGAGGGCCCTGGGTCGAGGAGCCTGTTCGTGGCCGAGGCCAGCTGTGGCCAGAAACGCCCTTCCGTTCCCTCTTCCGCGTTCCACCTGATCCTCCTGCTCCGCCTCCTCCTCCTCCTCCTCCTCCTCCTCCTCCTCCTCCTCCCTCTCCTCATCCTCATCTTCCTCCTCCTCCTCTTTCCTCATCATCCCCCTCCTCCTCCTCCGCCTCCTTCACTCCGCCTCCCTCCTCCTCCTCCTCCTCTCCTTCCCCTCCCTCCTCCTCCCTCCTCCTCCTCCTCCTCCTCCTCCTCCTCCTCCTCCTCCTCCTCCTCCTCCTCCCTCCCCTCCTCCTCCTCCTTCCTTCCTATCCTCCTCCCTCCTCCTCCCCCTCCTCCTCCTCATCCTCATAAAAAGAACACGAGGGCTGCAGTGAAACCCGTCCCGTCGCCGCGCCATGCCGGGCTGGAGGCGCCGGTGTCCAGCCCATGGGTGGCCTCGGGGGTTGGCTGGCAGACTAGGCCCCCCCCCTGCAGCTCCGGATGGGCGCCTCGCCCTCCCCATTCTCGGACATCCGGCATCGTGATTCTGACAGTGGCGCGGCTTCTCAGAATCGGGGGTGGGCAGAACCCCCAACAGTGACACGTCGATTAGTGAATTGTCCGTTCTCGGTTCTCGAGAGGGCGCCGTGGCCGTTATTTTCCAGGCTTGCGCCCGCCAGGTTTGGGCCTCAGGTCGTTCTCACTAAACCACGTTTTACTAAAGTGGGGTTGTCAATCCCCGACAGAAGTCCGGAACCCTGCCTGGGCCCCGCGCTTCATCCCGAGTGGTCTTGCCCGTCCAGCGAGGCGCAGGTGGGGGCGTTCGTGAAGGAACGCGCCCACCGGGATGGTCGTGGGGGGTTCTAAGTGGATAGGGGGGTTGCGCGTGGATGCTAAGGTGGGTCATATCTGGCCCAACCTGGCTTATAAGTGGGTTGCACATGCCCTCAGTAGCTCAGGGGGGTTGACGATCCGGGCTAAGTGGGCTCCGCCCACTTAGCGGAGTTATCAAACCCCCCTACGCCATTCGGGGCGCTTGTAACCCACTGATAAGCCAGGTTGGGCCAGATATAACCCACCTTAGCATCCACGTGTAACCCCCCTATCCACTTAGAACCCCCCACGGCCATCCCAGCAGGAGGCGTCGGACCATGGAGGGTTCATTATCTGATGAGGTCGGCAGTGCTACCGTGGCCAATCCACGATTGGACTTCCACTGGCTTCCAGACCCTCGATTCCTTATCCAATGGTTCCTTATCCACTGCCCTCACCGTATAGTATATGCGTCGTGGCCGGCGCTGTCTGGCCGCACCGCTCGGGAAACGATCTACTGCAAGATGGGTATATGCTACGCCTGGGTCGGACGCGCGCCGGCATCGGTATGGCATTGGTATGTTTCGGGCCGGACGAAAGGGGGGGATTGGGAAAGGGGGGGCCACGAAATCTGCTGCATGCAGTTGGTTTCGGCCCCACCGAGGGGCCCATTCCTCGATACATGGCCACCTCCGGCGCGCCGGGAGGCGCCAGGAAAATCAGCTACGTGAGCTGATTCTCCCCCCCCCCTTTGCTATCCCCCCCTGTCGCCCGACCCGAATGTTTCTGTGCGTCCCGTGCGCCGCGAGGAGAAGCTGTTCGAGGAGGGCCTCCTGAAGGACGGGGACCTGGACCTGCGCTCGGTCACGGTGTTCGCGTCGCTCAACGAGGGGCTCCAGGCCCCCTCCGGCGGCGAGGGGGGGCACGCCGGGGCCCTTGGCGGGGGCGGGGTCCAGGCGGAGATTTGGGGGCTGGGGGGGGGTGCAGGAGGGAGAGGGGAATAATAATCATACTTTGACGATGGTGATGGTGAGAAGGATGAGGATGAGGAAGATGATGATGATGAGGATGAGGAAGATGATGATGACGATGATGATGATGCTGATGATGATGCTGATGATGACGATGATGATGATGATGATGATGATGATGACGATGATGATGATGATGATGATGATGATGATGATGATGAGGATGATGAGAATGACTATGAGGATGAGGATGAGGATGATGAGGATGAGGACAAGGATGGAGCTGGTGCTGGTGCTGGTGCTAGTGTTGCTGTTGATGCTGGTGCTGGTGCTGATGTTATTGCTGATGATGCTGGTGCTGGTGCTGGTGCTTGTGATACAAGTGATGATGATAGTGGTGATGCTTGTGCTGCTGATGACGATGGTGATGATGGTGGGTGCGGTGTGTGGGAAGGTGGTGATAGTGATAGTGGTTGTGATGATGACGGAGAAGGTGAAGCTGATGATGAGTGTGATGCAAGTTTATGATGGTGATGGTGGTGGTGATGAGATTATCGGATATGGTGTTTGTGATGTTGATGATACTGATGTTGTTGATCCCGATAATGATGACGACAGTGGGGGTGATGGTAATGTTGATGGTGAGATGATGGCGATGGGACGGTGTTTGTAATGGTGGTGGTGATGGTGATGGTCACGACGATGCCGATGATGATAAGGAGGACGAGGGACATCTACTCGGGAGGGAAGTCTAGGGGGGGGACGAGCAGAAGGGGGGGGGGAGGAGGAGGAGGAGGAGGAGGAGGAGGAGGAGGAGGAGGAGGAGGAGGAGGAGGAGGAGGAGGAGGAGGAGGAGGAGGAGGGGGGAGGAGGGGGGGTGGGAAGTGGACGAGGAGGAGGTGGAGGAGGAAGAGGAGAGAAGGAGGGGAAGGGTAGGAGGGGGAGGAGCAGGGAGAGCATGAGGAGGATGAGGAGGAAGAGGATGAGGAGAGGCAGGATGGTTTTCCAAACAAATCGTGGAGTTCTACATTCGCTTTACCTTGTTTGTTTGGTTGTGCTTACTTTTCCCTCATCAGTGACGCTGGCGACTTCCAGAGCTGGGGGGGGGGTGGAGGCCTGGAGGGAAGCTGGAGTAGGAGGAGGAGGAGGAGGAGGAGGAGGAGGAGGAGGAGGAGGGATCGGAGATTGTCTTTCTAGATTCAACTGCTTGGTCCGCGCACGCAAGCGTGCAGACGTCGGTCGAGCAAACTGCGGGGTTTCTAGATTCAACAAACACGGCTGTCGATTTCACGGAGCCCCCCGGCGTAGCACACACCACTCGGAAGATTTGAAAAGTGTGTTGATGTCAGGACGAGCCCCGGGCTCAATTAGTCATCCCACATATATATATATATATATATTCTGGGGGTGACGCCAGCATTCAAAACAGCTCCTCAGAAATATCACATGACGCCTTCGCACCCCATGTTTGGATTGGCGATGCCCCGTTAGATATGCCAAACGCTTGACCGGTGCTTGAAATATTTCGTTGTATGTTCCAGGATTGGAGGTTTCGGGTGATATCAAGCTGCCTGCGGCAAGTCCCGCAACAATGCAATGTCAGTGCTCTCGGAGGCAGCTGTTCGAGAGGCGACAGGAGGCTGTACATAACATTGAATCGATCGTTGTGAGCGGCACGGTGTGCGTTAACAGTTGGAGCAGCGGTCTGAGCACCGCCACGTTTGACACCACGGCCGTCTTGAGTTTATCGTGGGTCATCTCAGGGCGTCTTGGGGCGGAGTATAAGGATGAAGGGACTATTGATGAGGAGGGGGCGATGCGGAGGAGGATGCATGTATATTCATCCGAAGGCCATTCACCATTTAGTGCCCTCTTGGGTCGTCTTGGAGCCCTTTTTGGGCAGCAATGGGGCCACACTGAGCAATCCTGGAACTCTCTTGGCCTTCTGAGGACTAGCTCGGAGCCGCGTGGGGGCCTTCTTGGGCCGTCTGGGGGCCCTCTTGGGTTGGGGCCGACCAGGTTGGGGTCCAGCTTGGGGCTCTCTTGGGGCCGACTTTTGGTATCCCTGGGGCTCCCAGTGGGCCCCCTTTGGGCCCTCAAAGATCGTAAGTGGACCGGACGTCGATCAAACAGCGCGGAAAGCGAAGCACACAGGATATCAGAACACCACCTTGTCTCCCGGAGAGCGTCTCGAGGCCTCTGGGAGGCTTCTCGCGACTTTGTTGGGTGCATCTTGCTGGGATGACCGTGAGGGTTTCAAAGTGGAAATGGGGGTTACAAGTGGATGCTAAGTAAGGTGGCTTATATCTGGCCCAACCAGGCTTGTAAGTGGGCTACAAATTTCACGAGTGGCTCAGGGGGGCTAGATAAATCCGCTACGAGGGCGGAGCCCACTTAGCCCGGATCGTGAAGCCCCCGGAGCTAGTTGGGGCATGTGCAGCCCACTTCTCAGCAAGGGCGGGCCAGATGTAACCCTCTTATCCCCTCAGAAACCCTCCGCGGTCACCCCAGTAGGTGCTGGCGGGCGCGCCTTGAGTCAGTGTTGCGCCATCTCGGTGGCCCTGGTGGCCTTCCTGGGCCGCTCGGGAGGCCTCTGGGGTCTCGGGCGCGCCCCCGGGCGGAGGCGTGGGGCCGCCCACTGAGACCTTGCAAGGAGGATGCACGCAGCCGGGTGACGGGGGAGGGCGGGGGGGGGGGGGGGAAGGCGTGGCCCGACGGCCGCGGCCGTCCACCATCGCCCCTCCCCAGACCTCCTCGCGTGCGGAGGAGATCCGGACGGGAGGCTCTTCGCCAGTTGCGGCCTCGGGGGGCCCTCGCCGGGCCTCGGGGCCGCCAGCAGAACGACGCAGGATGGAACGCCGGAGCAGGTGAAGGGGTCCAGACTCAAGTCGGGCCTGTCCCGCTACAGGAGGAAAATTCAAACAAAAAGTCTGGGGACGATCTTTTGAATCTTGCGTCGTATCTCTGGTTTTCTTCCAAATATCCGCCTGTAGGGGGACATGCCCGACACCTGAGTCTAGACCTCTGGGGGTCGCCGTTGTGAAGGAGTCACGACGTCGGGAGCCTGGCTCCGTCCTCCCATCGTTCCCCTGCTCCTCCGCTCGGTCAGGAGGAGGAGGAGGAGGAGGAGGAGGAGGAGGAGGAGGAGGAGGAGGAGGAGGAGGAGGAGGAGGAGGAGGAGGAGGAGGAGGAGGAGAGGAGGAGGAGGAGGAGGAGGAGGAGGAGGAGGAGGAGGAGGAGGGGAGGAGGAGGAGGAGGAGGAGGGAGGAGGAGGAGGAGGAGGAGGAGGAGGAGGAGGAGGAGGGAGGAGGAGGAGGAGGAGGAGGAGCTCTCTCTCTCTCTCTCTATCCCCTGCTGCCGGCTGCCGCCTGCCTGCCGGCCGTCGTCGCTGCGGGCTCTGGCTGCCGCCGCCTTCTCCCGCCCGCCGCTCGCTCGATCGCGCGTTCTCGGGCGCGCACCGCCCCGGCCGCGGCGGCCGAGCGCGGCGGGCGGGCGGTGGCGCGCTCGTGGAGCGCGGAAGGCAGCAGGGCAGGGAGGGGGATCCAGCTACAACTGGGGGAGCCGTGGTCCTTACCCCCCTCTGGGGGACCCCATCGATCTCGACACCCCTCTCGAGAGATCCTCGAGGCGAGGGGTTCCCCCCGGGGGGGTAAGGGCCACATCTCCCCCAGGTAGGGCTGGTCGGGGGGGGGGGGATCCAGAGGACTGCGGACATCCCACCGGGCGGCACGCGGCATGCTGCCGTTCCTCCGCGTGCCAGGGGGCCTCGGGGCTGCCCCGGAGAGTCGCGGGAAGCCTGCCGGAGGGATGTCATGCTCTGCTGCGCCGCGAGGGGGGGCACACCTGCCACAACACGCCTGGTGTAATACTGGAGGGTGGGCAGGAGAAGTTTGGCGGCGCGCACACGGGTGAGTTGCGCGATGATGCACTCGGCCTTGTGAGTCCTCCTGGCTTCTAAGAATCCTTCCCTCAGAGCCTTCCCGAACGAGCTGAGAAGGCCGCGGCGCCCGATGCATCCTCCAGAGCTGCTGGACCTCAGAGATCCCCGAATTATCCTCGTCCGAAGTGATCCTCGTCCAGGCCTCGTCTTACTTCAGGCATCTTGAGAGTGCACATGCCTTCTAGAGAAGCTCCCCGTCACCTCCTTAGAAGGCCCGGCCCCCCCTCGCGACAGCCCCCTTCCGCCCGCCGCCTTTGGAGGGGAGACGGAGGGGGAGAAGAAGGAGGAGGAGAAGGAGGCGAAGGAGGCGGAGGAGGAGGAGGAGGAGGAGGAGGAGGAGGAGGAGGAGGAGGAGCTTGCTCTTCCGGTCCGACCGACGTCAAAAAGGAGGAGGAGCAGGAGTAGGAGGAGGAGGAGGAGGAGGAGAAGGAGGAGGAGGAGTTGGGTGGCGAGGATGAGGAGGAGGAGCAGTAGGAGGAGGATGAGGAGGAACAGGAAGGGAGAGAAGAGGGATGAGGACGACGAAGACGTCGAGGAGTGAGAATGAAGATGGGGGGAGAGGACGGGGAAGTAGGAGGACAGAGGAGGAGGACGGGGAGGAGGAAGGAAGAGGAGGACGAGGCGGAGGCGGAAGGGAAGACGGATGGGGATGGCGGGCAGGCCCGCGTGATGAACCATATGGAGAGCGAGCGCATCTACGTGGCGAACGCGCGCTCGAAGAGCGGCTCTCGCCCTCCCTTCCTCCACAGCGAGTCTCGCCAGGTTCGCCGTGGTCGTCGTCGCCGTAGCCCTCGTCCTATTCTACCAAAAAGCATGTTTCTGTTGCCCCACATTTTTAATATGTATGTATGTATGTATGTATGTATGTATGTATGTATGTATATATATATGTATATATATATATATATATATATATATATGTATCCGGGGGGAGCAGGCCTGGGGTCTGGAATCTGCCACCTCGACTCTCCATGGGGGGACCGGGGCTCACTTTCCCTGTGTTTTTATAAGGTTCCCGCGTCCTGGGGCTGTCCCGGCCCCCGGGGGAGCAGGTCTGGGGTTTGGAATCTGCGACCCCGACTCTCCATGGCGGGACCGGGGCTTACTTCCCTTGTGTTTTTACAGGGTTTGGGCGTCCTGGGGCTGTCCCGGCCCCCGGTGGGCGGGTCTGGGGTTCCCGTCACCGTAGTAAAACGTATATATTCAGCATGCTCCCTTGCTTCGTCTTCGCAGTGCCCCAGACGCCCCCGAGGAGTCCCAAGACAGCCCAAGAGAGACCCAAGAGGGCCCAAGACGGCCCAAAAGGGTCGTCCTGTGGGGTTCACGGAACCCCCCGAGACGGCCCAAGAGGCCCCAAAGCCAGCCCAGGAGGCCCCCAAGACGGCCTCAGGGAGGCCCAAGAGGGCCTCGTTCGAAATCATGTTCCCCGAAGCCTCTCCAGGAACATGATTCCTGGGTTCCCAGGACGCCCAAAGACAGCCCCCAGAGGCCCCGGACACGCCGAAGATGGCCTCAAGACGGCCGACGACGCCGCCAAAACGCCCCAGGAGCGCCTCCAGAGGCCCCTCCAAAGGGCCCCAGAAGCCGAACATCAATCATTTTCCAATGGTTTTTGAAGCATTCTTGCGCTCTCCCATGTTCCGCCTCCCCACGGTCCCGGACCGCGTCAGAGGCCCTTCAGATCGCTCCAAGACGGCCGAAGAGGCTCCCAAGAAAGCCCAGAGACGGCCCAGGAGGCCCCCCAAATAAGTCAAGAGGGCCTCGAGAGCGCCCCGAGAGAGCCCCAATTGCGACCCAAGAGTGCCCGAAGAGCGCGACATTTCGAGGTCTCCGGCCTGAGAGGCTCTTAGGACGCCCCCAGAGACCATCAAGAAGCTCCCAAGAAGCTCCGTGAGGCTCCCAAGAGGCCCCCCGGAAGCCCCAATAGGCCCCCAAGGGACCCCCAGGGAAGCCCCCTGCGGGACCCCAAGACACTTCGGTGAATCGCATTTCCCAGATAGCTTTCGGGGAACATGATTCCTTGGGCGTCCGCCCACCTCCCCAACCATGTTTCCAATAGGCTTGCCGACAAGGCCAGAAGGCGCCCCTCGGTAAGCCCCCAGAGGCCCCCCTCTTAGAGAGCCGAACAAATCATGCTCCCAGAAAGCTTCCCGGGAACATGATTCTCTATCTCGGAGTAGGCCCGGGGGGGGGGCGGGCCGCTGCCTGTTCCCCCCATCGGTGCCCACCGGGGGTTGCGGGGGGGGGTCCAGAGCTCCCGAGGCGGCCCGAGCCCGCCCCGAAGCAGGCCACGACAGGCTAAGGGGGTCCCGAGAGGGCCCAAGACGGTCCCACGAGGCCCCGAAGACGCCCAAGATGCCCTCAAGACAGCCGACGAGGACTCCAACACGCTCCAGGACGGACTCAAGAGGCTCCCCAAGAGGGCCCTGGAAGGCAAGATTCACTCGTTTTCCGAGTGTTTTGGATTTTGGCGTTCTCGCTTTTCCCGCTTTCCAGCGCTCCCTCACGGCCTCGGAGGCCTTCAGATCGCTCCAAGAAGGCCCACGAGGCCCCGACGAGGGCCCCAAGACGGCCCAGGATGCTCCCCAGACAACCCAAGTGTGCCCCAAGAGCGCGCCAAGAGAAGGCCCAGAGGGGTCCCGAGGCGGCCCGGGCCCGCCCCGAAGCAGGCCACGACAGGCTAATGGAGGTCCCGAGAGGGCCCTAGACGGTCCCAAGAGGCCCCGAAGACGCCCAAGCTGCCCTCAAGACGGCCGACGAGGACTCGAACACGCTCCAGGACGGACTCAAGAGGCTCCCCAAGAGGGCCCTGGGAGGCAAGATTCACTAATTTTCCGATGGTTTTTGAAGGATTTAGGCGTTCTCGCTTTCCCCGCTTCCCAGCGCTCCCTCACGGCCTCGCTCGGAGGCCCTTCAGATCGCTCCAAGACGGGCCACAGGCCCCGAAGAGGGCCCCAAGACGGCCCAGGAGGCTCCCCAGACAACCCAACTGTGCCCCAAGAGCTCCCCAAGAGAGGGCCCAGAGGGGGACCGCCAACCGATATTTCGAGGTCTCTGGCCCTAGAGGCCGCCTGTAGGCCCCCGGAGGCCACCAAGAGGCTCCCACGAAGCCCCGTGAGGCGCCCAAGAGGCCCCCAGGAAGCCCCAAGAGACCCCCAAGGGGCTCCCAGGGAACGCCCAAGAGGCCCCCCAACACACCCCAAGAAATCATGTCCCCAGAAAACCTTCCAGGGACATGGTTCATCATGGGCCCGAGAGTTCCCGGAGGCCCCCAAGGGGCCCCCAGGGAACGCCCAAGAGACCCCCCAACACACCCCAACAAACCATGTCCCCAGAAAGCCTTCCGGGGACATGGTTCATCATGGGCCCGCGAGTCTCCGGAGGCTTCGAAGTACCATCATGCTACAGGAGAGCTGTCTGGGAAGTTGATTGGGAACATGACTGATCGCCTTCTCGCGGCCCTCCGCAGATCGTTTCGCACAAAGTTGCCCCAAGTGCCCTCTTGAATCGACGACGACGAAACGACGAAGACGACGACGACGACGACGACGACGACGACGACGACGACGACGACGACGACGACGACGACGACGACGACGACGACGACGACGACGACGACGACGACGACGACGACGACGATAGGCGACGACGACATTACGACGACGACGACGACGACGACGACGACGACGACGACGACGACGACGACGACGACGACGACGACGACGACGGCACGCCCCAACAGGCTCCCCAAGACGCCCCAAACCCATGCTCCCAGAAGGCCTTCTGGGAACCCGATTCACACGGCCTCCGCCCCCCTACACAACCATTTTCATCGAAGGCCTTTCGGAATGCAGATTGGCATGCGTGGACTGTGGTCCACTACTTCAGTGGAGCAGCAGTGAATTCCTCAAGGCCTGGGGCCTGCTAGAACCTGAGCGCGCGCGAAGCGCGCGCGACGGTTCTAGTATAAATATATGTGTGCACATGTATGTGTGTATATATATAGATATGTCCCGAGTTCTCACTCTTCCTCCCAATCCTCCTCCTCCTGCGCCTCATTCCTCATCCTGCTGTTCCTCCTCCTGCTCGCCGTCCTCCTCCTCCTCCTCCTCCTCCTCCTTCTCCTCCTCCTCCTCCTCCCTAATCGCCCTCCCCACTCCTCCTGCGTCCCAGCACCCCCCTCTCGTCGTCGTCGTCTTCCTCTTCCTCCTGCTCCTCCTCCTTCCTCGTCTCCTCTTCCTTTCCCCCTCCTCCTGCTCCTCTTCCTTTACCCTCCTCTTCTTCCTTCTCCCCTTCCCCCCCCCGTCCCTACCCGTCGTGCTCTGTAGCGGGCAGGGGGGAGGGACCGTGGAGGGACCGTGGAGGGAAGCGGAGCATGCTGGTAGGAGGAGGAGGAGGAAGAGGAGGAGGAGGAGAAGGAGGAGAGGGAGGAGGGGGAGGAGGAGGAGGAGGAGGAGGAGGAGGAGGAGGAGGAGGAGGAGGAGAGGAGGAGGAGGAGGAGGAGGAGGAGAGGAGGTGGAGGAGGAAATGGTGGAGGAGAGAGGAGGAGGGGGAGGAGGAGTGCAATGGGGGAGCGAGCAGAGGGGAGCAAGGGAGAGGTGAGGAAGGAAGGGGATAGGAGGAGGAGGAGGAGGAGGAGGAGGAGGAGGAGAAGAGGAGAGGGAGGAGGGGGAGGAGGAGGAGGAGGAGGAGGAGGAGGAGGAGGAGGAGGAGGAGGAGGAGGAGGAGGAGGAGGAGGGGAGGAGGAAGGAGGAGGAGGTGGAGGAGGAGGAGGAGGGGGAGGAGGAGTGCAATGGGGGAGCGAGCAGAGGGGAGCAAGGGAGAGGTGAGGAAGGAAGGGGATAGTTGAGTGGGGCTGGGTGGGGGAGAAGTGTGCGGCGTGCAGGTCGAAGGGAGACGGGGAAATGGAAAAGGTGCAGTACGAGGGAGGGGGGGTAGGGGCCACAATCAATGAAGTGAACATAGGCTTTTGGAGTTCCGCGCGAATCTCTTGAATCGGCGCTGGGCACTCATGGCGGCGCCGCCAGCGCCGCCCCTGGCGCGCTCCGCGCCAGGTAGGGGGGTCCAGCGCACATCCAGGAAATCCGCGCCCACCGTGGAAAGTTTATGCTTATGCTGTCTTTTCTTTCCTGCCAGAATTTTGGAGGATGGGGTCGACAAGGCGCCTGGGTGCGCGAGAACCAGAGCGGAGGAGCGAGGAGATGTGGGGAGGAGGGAGGCAGGGATGGATCGAGGGGCGTGCGGAGGAGCAGCAGCAGAGGAGACGAGAGGGGGGAAGGGAGAACGAGGAGGGAGGATGGGGAGGCGAGGGAGGAGGTGAGAGCGAGAGAGGACGGAAGGGAGCAGGGACCGGAAGGAGCAATTCGGCGTCGTTCGAGGGAATCCACAAACCATTCAGAAACGCAACACCCTGGCCGTGGCCTGCAGACTTGTTGGCACCCACAGGTATGATGCACCAGCTATGTCAAGCGAGCTCCTAGTTGTGCCGGCGCGTTGCAAATAGCTCTGCCTCGCCGTCATGCCTGCGCTGAAAGGCCCGTTTCGACCCGACCCATCTGGGTCCACATCAATGTCGGCCAGCCCGACCAAATCCGCCCGGCCCGATATTGAGTTCGATATCGCTGTCGGTCGATATCATTTTCGGGGAAAAAGGAGGGGGGGTCCAGACCCCCCCCCCATCGACGGGGACATTATCCGGAGAATCATGACCTCCCCCCCTCGGAAAATCATTGGAGGGTCCACAGGCCGCCTCCCCCCAGTGACGACGATGACGACGACCACGACGAATGACGACGACGACGAAGACGACGACGACGAAGACGACGACGACGTCGACGACGCACGACGCACGACGCACAACGCACGACGCGCGACGACGACGATGATGACGACGCCAGCGCCGTCGCCGACACCGACGCCGACGCCGACGCCGCCGACGACGACGGCAGCGGCGACGGCGACAACGACCACGACGACGACGCCGACGACGACGCCGACGATGATGACGACGACGACGCCGACGCCGACGACGTCAAGGACGGCGCACGACGCACGACACACGACGATCACGACGACGACGACGCTGGCGCCGACGCCGACGACGACAACGCTGGGCGACGGCGACGACGCCGAAGACGACGACGCCGATGACGACAACGCCGACGACGCTGCCGCCGACGCTGACGCCGACGATGATGACAACGCCGACGATGGCGTCGCCAACGACGCTGACGACGACGATGACGACCACGCAGACGACGAAACCGACGACGACGACGAGCAGAGTAGAGTAGGCGTCGAGTAGAGTATCACAGGAAAAGAGTAGAGGGTAGAGTAGAGTTGAGTAAAGTAGGCTGGGGTACGGCACGGTAGGGTAGGGTAGAGTGCAGTAGAGTAGAGAATGGAGGTGTAGGTCAGACTAGGGTCGGGGAAGGGGAAGTAGAGTAGAGTAGAGTACCCGAACACGGTCGCCGTCGTCGTCGTCGTCGTCGTCGGGGGGTCGGGGGGGGAGGCTATTGGATCCCCTCAAGGATTTTCCAGGGGAGGGGTGTCTGGGCCCCCCCATGAATTTTCCGAGGGGGGGAGGGGGTTCAGGACCCCCCCCCTAGTCATCAATTTTCCATGGGGCGGGGGTTTTACGGACCCCTCTCCATTAATTGTCCCGGGGGGGGGGGGGTCCGAACCCGTCGGGAGGTGGGGGGGGGCTGGGGGATATTTGATTTGTTTTCCCAAGAGCCTCCTGAGAGAGGTTTCCGGCCAGCAGCGGTGGACCGATGAAAGGGCAAATGTTATGAGGATCCGATGTGGCCCGACGTTCGCATGGTGGTGATATGCATCGTGGCGCAGCCGATCCGATTCGATTCTGGCTCCGCGTCGATGCGGTCCGATTCGACGCTTGTTCCAGCGCGCTCCCATTTGCCCTTTTCGATGCTGAACCTTCCTGCACCCACATTCCTTCTCATCCTGTTCACCCGTAATTTGCCGGTGTCGCTGCATGTTGAATCAGCCCTTCTTGCTCCTCTTGACGTCCACTGCGGTATCTCCTGTGTCGTGTTTTCTTTATTGTTAGTTGATGTTCTCTCTTTTTGTTGTTTCTCTCTCTCTCTCTCTCTCCCCTGATCTCTCTGTCTCATTGTCTCTAGTTGCTTGTTTGTTGTTTCTCTCTCTTTCTCTCTTTCTCTTTGTCTCTGTCTATCTCTCTCTCTCTCAAGAGGGGAAGGTAGGATAATGATGATACACATAGTGAGCAAAGGCTGAGGACGAGGATGATGCGGCGCAGGCTTCCTCATTGCTACCTGCGACAAGGCGAAGACGGGGTGCCTTGACGCCCGCGGACTCGGAGCCATCGACCCCTGGAGACCCCGTGGGTGGTGCCAGGGCCTGCGAGGTTTCTCTCCTCATGCCTCTTCCAAATCAGGGCTGGACCTGAACGCTGTTTTGCTGGACTTCGGCTGTGTTTTGTTTTCGTTTTGGCAGGGAGGTATTGGAAAACAGGTTTAACAACACGAACGAAACGACACCAAAACGAACATCAACGTTTAGGTCCAGCCGTGCCTCACATGTACCAGAAAGCGTAATATCTCATAGTGATGTGTATCAAGAGATCCATGCTCTTCGAGGCGCCCTGTTGTCCCGCACGGGCTTCAGGAACGGGGGCCGTTGGATACTCCGGAAGTCTCGGGTCGTATCTTCGGCCGATCGCATCATTACGGTGCGTTTTTTTTTTCCAATGTAGCATTGTGTTCGTGACGTCGGCCCCCCGGGGTCTCGACCTTGAGTCGTTTTTTGACGGTCCTGGGTTCTGGGGCTCCGAGATACGCGGTCCCCAGCAATCCCTGCCTTTTCCCCAGTGTCGTTTGTTGATCCCGAGTAGTTTCTTGACGGTATTGGGGCCGCGTGAGGGCCTCCCGAGAAAGGAAAAATGGCGGCCCCCCAAAGATCGTACATCTCATTTTGAGTCGTATTCATCCCCATCTCCCTCTTACCCAGATGATTCGTCCCCCCTGCTGCTTCTACAAACACAACTCGTGCTTCATATGTTAGTTTCCCCTTCCTGCTGCTTCTCGAAGCACAATTCGTCCTTCTGATTCCCCATTCCCTCTATAGTACCTCATCCTCCTCCTTTCCTCCTCATCCTCCTCCTCCTTTCCTTTCCTCCTCCTCCTTGTGGCGAAACCATAAAATAATATAGTTTTTGGCGCTCTCGGTGCCACGAGGCGCTGTGCACTTTTTCCCAACTCTCCTCTGTGTTGGGTTCTCGTTTTGAATTCGCAGCGCCGCGCTCCACCTCCTAAGCTCCTTTCCCTCCTCCCTCCTCCCTCCGCTCCTCTTCCTGCTAATCCGTGTCATCGACATCTCCTCCTCCGTCGTCATCCGCTTCCTCATCCTTCTGTTACCTTCTTCCCAACACGGCCACAACCATCATAAATATCATCATAAATATCATCATAAATATCATCATCATCATCATCATCATCATCATCATCATCATCATCATCATCATCATCATCATCATCATCATCATCATCATCGTTATCATCATCATCATCATCATCATCATCATCATCATCATCATCATCATCATCATCATCATCATCATCATCATCATCATCATTATCATCAACATCATCATTATCATCATCCTCCTCCTCATCATCATCAGCATCATCGTCATCCTCATCGTCATCGTCATCGTCATCGTCATCGTCATCATCGCCATCATCGCCGTCACTACCATCATCATCATCATCACCACCATCATCATCACCACTATTTCGGAAGGCGCACCCCTCACACGTTTCATGGCCACATAGGGAGTTCTACGGAAGGCTCCAGTAGATGCGTCCGCATGGTTGCTTTGGTCACTTTCGGCAGACCCATCACGCGGTTCGTGGCCCCCATAAGGAGCTCCCCCGAAGGTCCCAGTGGCAGGGCCCGCATGCGTACTCCAGTCTATTTCGGCAGACCCCTCACGCGTTTCGTTGCACCCTAGCGAGCTCCACCGAAGGCCCCAGTGGCAGTACCCGCATGCGTATTCGGTTCCATTCCGCCACACCCCTCACACGCTTCGCTGCCCCATAGGGAGCTCCCCGCATGCGTACTCGGGTCCATTCTGGCACTCCCGTCACACGTTTCGTGGCCACATATTTAGCTCCACCGAAGGCCCCAGTGGCAGGACCCGCATGCGTATTCGGATCCAGTTGGGCAGATACCTTACACGCTTCGTGGCCTCATAGAGAGCTCCACCGAAGGCCCCAGTGGCGGGGCCCGCATGCGTACTCAGGTCGATTTCGGCACACCCCTCACACGTTTCGTGGCCCCGTAGGGCGCTCCACCAAAGGCCCCAGTGGCAGAGTTCGCATGGTGACCCGGGTCTATTTCGGCACACCCCTCACGAGCATGGCGCAGGATCACCGACGCGGTTTGGCTCAGAGGTGAGTTCGCTCATTGGGTTCTGTCATCACTCCATGTTCATGAGCACGAGCATGACGCACGATCACCGACGCGATCTGGCTCGGAGGTGAGATTGCCCATCGGTCTCTCTGATCGTTCACGCCTTTTGACCAGCATTGCGCATGATCGCCGACGCGGGTTGGCTCAGAGGTGACAGAGGATGCAGGTGGAGGAGAGGTAGCAGCAGTAGCAGGAGGCAAGAGGAGGCATCAGGCTGGCTGATGAGGGGGAGGGAGGAGGGGTCGGAGGAGAGAAGGGCGGAGAGCAGTGGAGGCAGGAGGAGGATACACGATAATGGGTAGGATGACGAGCATAAGCTGCAGAATCGGCAGCATGAAGCAGGACGAGTCGGAGGAGCCGGGCGGAGGAGAGCAGCAGCAGCAGCAGCAGCAGCAGCAGCAGCAGCAGCAGCAGCAGCAGCAGCAGCAGCAGCAGAGTGTATGGGGATTGGCGAATGGTTACACGCTTCGCTCGCTTCCGCTCGTCTTGCCCTCGTTTCCCTCCCGTCCCCTCGTCGCCCCCCCTGCATCGTCGCCGTCGGGGCCACCACCGCTGCCGCGAGCGCCGCCATCGTACCGTCGTCGTCGCCGTCGTGGCCGCCGCCGCAGTCGCCGCCCCCACTGCGCCGCGGCTGCGCGCTCCGCTTCCCCGCCCCGGGGGCTGGGCTCAGTCTTCTCGTAGGCGGCGGGGTGGGGCCTGCGTGCCTCTTGGAAACGGCAGGGCGGTTTTTGTTGGCTTCTTCGTCGTTTCGATAAACTACCCAAGCAGTGTTTGCCTTCCGTTTTCTTCTATCTCTCTTCGAAGGAAAGGGGCCCTGAGTGTCGGTCTGGTGGCTCCGCGCTCGCCGTCGCCGCCCACTGCGCCGCCTCGTCGCCGCGCATCGTCTGGCCCTGCATGCCGGTCTGGCCGCTCCATGCTCGCCGTCGCCGCCCCGTCGCCGCCTCGTCGCCGCCCGTCATTGGGGCCTGATTGTCGGTCTGGCGGCTTCGTGCTCGCTGTCCCCGCCCCGTCGCCGCCTAGATTGCACGGCGTAGATAGCACAGCGTAAATTGCACCGCACAGACTGCACACAACACAGACCCCACTACTACATATCCTGCACAAATACATTGCACCAGGCGAATTGCACCACACACACACACACACACCTTGCACCACGTCGATAACACCACATCTATTGCGCACCACATAGATTGCATCACGTCGAGCGCACCATATAGATTGCGCGCAACACAGACTGCACAACATAGATAGCACACCATAAGTTGCACTACGTAGTTTTCACACCATTGATTGTACCAAGGAGCTCGCACAACGCATTGCGCTAGAATCTTTATGGGTGGTCCATGCATGCTAGATCTTGAGAAGCGAAACAACAGACGGCTCGCCCAAACTATACCCCGAAACCAAAACACGAACGGACCTGGGATTTGCATTGGAGCCGGAGCCAGAGACAAAACGGCGCCGGACCCGAACAGAAAATGTCGGAACGAGAACGGGATAGGACGACCCTGTCGTTCCGGACGCGACAGGGCCGATGTTGCCTTGTGTCGTTCCGACGTCTGCCGTTTCCGAGACGACCCTGTCGTGTGTCGGGAGCGAGACGGTCGTGTCTCCCACGGGGCAGGATGACGGCACTGGTGGCCATGGCGACCCCGAAGCAGAAGATGGCGCGCGCCCGCGCTGCCCGCCGAGCGCCGGTCGGCGGGCCTGCGCGGAGCCAGCCGCCTGCATGCGGCGTCGGCGGCGGCGGCGGCGGCTCCAGAGTCAGGGGCGGCCCGCCTGGCAAGTCATCCCCGGGGGGGGATTTGGGGGAGGGAGGAGCGAGAGGCGGTTCATCGGTAGAGGCGAAGGAAAGGGAGGAGGAGGAGGAGGAGGAGGAGGAGGAGGAGGAGGGAGGAGGAGGAGGAGGAGGAGGACGAGGAGGACGAGGAGGACGAGGAGGGCGAGGACGAGGAGGAGGACGAGGAGGAGGAGGAGGAGGAGGAGGAGGAGGAGGTCCCCCACGCCTCGCCCCAGGACGTAAGCCCGGCAGGCTCGCGTCGTGTCGACCGTCGGCGGCCCTGCTGCGGGCGCTCCAGGTGGAGCGCCGCCAGCTGCCCGGGATCGGCCTACATGGAACGATTGGGCGCCGCGTAATGGGGGGGTCATAAATGGGGGGGTGGCGAGGGGGGTTCGAAAAGGTACCCAAACGGTACCTAAACGAGCCCCCTGGGGCTCTGGAGGGGCCCGAAAGGGGCACGAAAGGGGACCTTTTCTGATCCCCCCATCTGTGACCCCCCCATTAAGCCACGCCCAAAACGATCGGGCGATCGGGAGGCCGCCGCGCGTTCAAGGTTGAGCGGTCGACGCGGTGTCAGAAACCAGCGCCAGGGTCGTCGCGACGACGAAGTTGCCGTGTTCGGCCGGAGGGGAGCTCGAAAGGCGAGGGTCACGTCACGGAAGGGGATGCTCTGCGAGGGGCCGACTAGGCCGCGCTTAACAGAGAACGAGACGACCCTCGCAGAAACCCTCGCTGAGGTTTTGTTTTTGCATTAGGGCTACTACAGTCGAGACCCATGCCAAGAGACGTCCTGCTTGCCTCCAGGGCGCCCTGGGTTTCTTGGGTTTCGATGGTTTTGCTGTGGAAGGCGTCCCGCAGCACAACTCAATGGACGTCCTGGGGTCTCAGGGTTGGGTTTCTTGTGGAAGCTTTCTTGTGGTCCAGCCTCTAGTGTAAATCTGGCCGGTCTGGTCTGATACATCTGCATGAGACCTCTTATCTCTAATGTTTTTGCCTCCTAACTCAGGTCCCCTCCCGAAGGATTAGGGTTAAGTCGGGAATGACCTTCCGCAGGAGGGATATTCAAACATAGTCAAAACACAGTCCAGGGACGATTTGGGAAGTATGTTTTGAATATGCTTGAATATGTCTTGACTCTTTCTCACGTTCGTCCAAAATCCCCCTGCAGGAGGACGTGCCCGACCTGAGATTAGGGGTGCTTGTCTTGCTCGTCGTCGACCCTCGACACTCCCAGGGTCCCCTTTCGGCATGAGTTTGTCCTCACGCCGACCCCCAGAGGTCCCCGCCCACGATGGGCGTGTCTACCACCACCACCACCACCATAAGTTGGAGTGGGGGTTCCTCCTCCTCCTCCTCCTCCTCCTCCTCTTCGTCCTCGCCCTCCACCTCCTTCCCCCCTCCAACTTGCGGTGGTGGTGGTGGAAAACAGGCTCATCAGCCCACCACTTCCGCAAGACCGGCTTCTCACCCTGAGCCGCTCTTGACGATCCCGTGGCCCGTCGAGGGCCCCCAGGTGCCGAAGACAGCGAGAAGCTCTGCGTCGTGCTTGTGCCATGACTCGAGGGGGTCTGGGTTTCTTGCTCCTCGTCGACCCTCAACGCTCGATCCTCGAACCCCCGACGGGGGCCCAGCCCGCACCTCCTCCGGGCCACGTGGAGGTGGCGGGAGCCTGCTCACGCGGCTGGGCGCTGCACGGGGGAACGGCCCGCCGCCTGGGGGGGCCCTGTGGGGGTGGGGCGCGGGGGGCGGGGGCCACGAGCGGCGAGCAGACCGACCCAGACACGATCGCGTCGTGAACAGTTCTGAGAGGAGGACGAGGTACCCGCATGCCCGCGATAATCAAGCATCCCCCCATATTAACCCCTGAGTCATGATTATCCACGGGGTATTGAGATTCTCGCCCAACGCCGTCCAGGGAAGGCCCAGCCAGAACCAAGAGCGAGGAGGATTTCTCAGGCTTCGTGCTCCTACATCTGTACACCGTACATGCCTACGTGCGACTTGCGAGGGAAATCTTGTATTATCCCCTTGGGGCCCCAATCATCCCCATGTTGTGATTATTACCAGCACAGGGTAACCCATACCGCTACCTTTCGCCCGTTTCCCTCTGTTGGGGCCTCCTGGGAGGCCCTCGTCGCCACCGTTGGATTCGCTTCGAGGCTCTGGCCAGTACGCACTTGGAAAGAGGCCTTGGGAGCGGCGGTCTGGCACCCCCCATAGCTGGTGGTATTGGCACCTGTGCCTCTCCTGATAGGGGGGGGCAAGCTCGTGCAGGCAGGCCGTTGGTTATTCTTGCTGAATAATCTGCGCGCGCGCCGTGCACAGCGGGCACTCCGCCAGGGAGTGCGGAGGCGGCAGTGCGGTTGCCTCGTGAGCCGTTCGCGGGAGCTCGCTGGGAGCTCGCGTGCGTGGGAAGTCTCAAGCAAAAAAAAGAAAATCGTGCAGGGAGGCCGTGGGTGTCGCAGCGCGTGCCACGCCAGGCCACGCCGGCAGACAGGGCCGCGTGTGCGGGCCGCCGGTCCAGCGGAGAGGGGGGCAGGCCGTCCCCTGCTCCTGATCTGAGGTCGGGCACGCCCCTCCTCCTCCTCGTCCTCCTCCTCCTCCTCCTCCTCCTCCTCCTCCTCCTTCTCCTCCTCCTCCTCGCGGGGCAGGCCATCCCCTGCTCCTGATCTGAGGTCGGGCGTGCCCCTCTACAGGAGGGATGTCCAAACATGGTCAGAGATGCGCAGTATGGGGGCGATGTGTCGAGCACCTCTGCGCACGTGTTGGGTTGCGTGTTGACTCTGCTTCATCTGTCGTCCAAGGTCCGCCTGCAGGAGGACGTGCCCGACCTGATCCTGATCTCTTCTCTTCTCTCCTGCTGCTGCTGCTGCTGCTGCTGCTGCTGCCTCCCTGCCGTGGGTTGCCCCGCGGGGGCTGGCTGGGACCGCCCCGGCGGCGCCAAGCCCGCGGCGAGCCCGCCCTCTTCAGGGGCAGCCACAGGGGGGGATAGGCATAGGGGGGGATGCATCGACCCCCAATCGCCCATTCATCGCCGATAGGGGCCCGATAGCCCCAACCTGCGCAGGAAGGTTCGGACTCACTATCAGAGGCATATCGCCGATCTATCGGCGATGTATCGCCGATTCCAGGTCGATGCATCCCCCCCTATGCCAGCCCCCCCCGATCGTTGCCCCTCATCTCTCTCTCTCTCTCTCTCTCCCTGCACCCGCGCGGGGCTCCCCGCCTGGAGCACTCTCCTGGCAGTCTCGAGTCGGGCACGTGGCCACTATGTACAGGCCCAGCTCGCCCACGAGCTCGGCCTGAACGGGAGGAAGAGGAGGAGGAGGAGGAGGAGGAGGAGGAGGAGGAGGAGGAGGAGGAGAAGGAGGAGAAAGAGCAGAAAGAAGAAAGAGAGAAAAGGAGGAGAAAGGAGGAGGAGGAGGAGGAGGAGGAGGAGGAAGAGGAGAAAGGAGGAGGAAGATGACGCGGAGGGTGGAGGAGGAAGAGGGGGAGGAGAGGCCGTGACCCCGAGGAGCGGAGCAGGAGGAGGAGGAGGAGGAGGAGGAGGAGGAGGAGGAGGAGGAGGAGGAGGAGGAGGAGGGAGGAGGAGGAGGACAGGAGGACGAGTGGGAGGCTGCGGACCGCGCGCGCGCGCCAGATCGACCTCAAGCCCGAGAGGGACTGGCTGGACGAGAAGGCCCGGGGCGGCCCCACGTCGCCCCACTCAGATCGGCCGGGCGCGGGAGGGGTGCAGAGGGGCGGGGTCCTCGTCGTCGTGGCTCTCCTTCGCCCGCGGGCGGTGCTCGCCGTCCCGGAAGGGCGGCCCCGTGCCGCAGTGGCGCCTCTCGTGGCCCCCTCCTCGCCAGGGCTGGGTCAGGTCGGCGGGCCTACCCGTCTCGTTTTGTTTCGTTGTTGATTGTCGCTCCTTTGTGGTCGCTGTCGTTCGTCGTCGTGGCGTTCGTTCGCGCGCGGCGGCTTGAAGATGCGCCTGTTCTGGGGGCGGGGGGTGGGGGGAAGGCTTCTTCGAAGCAGCCCCGCTTCTCAGAAAGGCGCGGGCCTTGTCTGTCGATACAAGCAAGGCTGGCGCCTTCTGAAGCAGCCTCCTTGTGCGCGCCGCCGATCCAAGGAGGAGGGGGAGGTACCGATATCGCTACCCTTTCCTCGTTTTTCATTTTTTTAGGCCTCCCCTGAAGCCCTCGTCGCCACCGTTGGAGTCGCCTCGAAAAGCCCGTCAGAGCGCACCCCAGGAGAGGTCTGGGTAGTAGCGATATCGGCACCTTTTGTTTCCCCCCCTAGGGACAGGGGTCGGTGTGGTTGAAGTCGGTACGGAGAGGTCCGAAGACCAACGAGTGGCCCAAGCATGAGCTTGCGGAGGTCCACGCGGATCTCGTGGGTCTCTCACGGCGGGCGGAGCCCGGCAGGGGCTGCGCCGCAGGCGCCGCCAAAGGAGCCTTCCTGGGGCAAGCCCCCTCGGAGCTTCCAGAAGTCCTGCTGCGAGCCTCTGTGGGCCGTCGGGCCGCTTTCCAGGGTGTTCTCGTCGCCGCGGCCTGGTGATGTCGCGTCCCTGGACAGGTCTGGAGACCCATCGTTGGCCTCTTGGCGCTTTCCCCCTGTGTGCAAAGCATTGCGACTCCTCCTTTCCCTCGCCAGGGCGCCCAACAGCACGCCAACACAACCGAAAACCTCGATCCTCGACCGACGATGACGGTGAAGGATGCGGTACTGGTGCAACCCGAAGCCAGGACGAAAAAGCCGGCCCCCGGGAAGGAAGCATGGCAAACAGCCGGGTTCTCGCAGGTCTGAAGGCTTCACTTCTGGTCATTCCTGTTTCTGGGCCCTCGGATGGGCCTGGCCGGAATCGGCGTCCAGGTGCACACAGCCATGGCAAGAGTTCGTTCAGTGTGCTACGGTGGTGGTATCCCCCACCACCTGGTCAGATACCCCCAACTTTAAGTCGGGCATGCCCCTCTACAGAAGGGATATTCAACAATAGTCAAAACATAGTATGGGGACGTTGTTTGTTTATGGTTGACTATGCTTGGCTATTGTTCAATGCTTTTGATAATGTTTCATGTTTCGTTGAAAAGTCGCCTGTAGGAGGACATGCCCGACCAAACCCTAACTTAGCCTGAGCAGCTGCTTGCGTTACAGTGGAGGCCCATGCCAAGAAACACCCTGCTTGCCTCCAGGGTGCCCTCGGCTTCTCGGGCTTCGATGGTCTTGCCAGGGGGAGAGCGTGACGCTCCCACGGCGCAAATGCACGGACGCCTGGGGCCTCCGAGGTCGGGTTCCCCCTGGACGGTGTCTCGTGGACTGGCCTCCGCCATTCGGTGGCGCGCGGCGCCCGCTGACGCCCCGGCCTGGGGACGAGCGCTGCTCGGCGCCGAGCCAGTACATCCTGCCTGCTTTTCTCTGCCCTCGATCTGTATCTTTTACCTTCCCCATGACCCTTGCTTCTCTTTCTGTTTCTCGTTCTACCATCATCGGCGGGGCCGCCGGCGCCAGCCGCGCCCCGACCACCCCGCGCGGCGCCCCCGCGCGTGGGCGGGCGAGGGCCGAGGGGGCAGGCCGTGCGGCCGGGGCCGTGCGGCCGCGGCCGGCCTCGGAGGCCGGGCTCCTCGGGCCCCTGGCTCCTCCGAGGGGGGGGGGCCTCGTCCAGGGGCGGCGCTGTCTCGCGCGGGGGGCCGCGCGCGGGGCCCAGCGCCATCCTCCCCGAGCGCAGGAGGGCCCCTGGCCCCCCTGATGGCACGAGGGAGGCGTGGCCCCGCCGAGGCCCCCTTCTTTGCACCATAGGGGTACTGGATCTGGACGGTCTGGTTCGATGGCCCCCTCCCAGAAGGAAGGGTAGGGGTCCGTGTTTGGTGACTCGCGCAGGGCCTCCTCAGACATCCTTGCGGCTCGAAACAAATCACGGCGCAGGGTGTTTGACACTGGTCGGCCTGTGGGTGGCCTCACTCACCGGGCCCCGCGACCATCCAAAAACAACTCGGGGCGACGAGCCGGTTTCGACCTCGGTGTTCAACGGCAGGCGTCCAGATGCTTGCCACGAGGTGTGAGTCCAGGTGCTTGCCACAAGGTGTGAAGGCGCCTCATGATAGCCGGACGCGCCGCCAAGATCGTTCAGACAGCTCTCGTGCCGCTGGCGATGCGAGTCGGAGAGCCGGTCCCCGGGAAGACTTTCCCGGCCCCCCGCCTTCTAACGGAGGCCGCCCCCTCACGCCACAACTCTCCGTGCGCCGCCTCTTCCTCTCTCGTCTTTCGCACAACAGTGTAGCGTGTTGGGTTTGGCTTGTACGCTTCTGCGTAGGCAGTGCTCTTGCCGCTGCGCGTGTGGCGTGTCCTCCACTACTCTCTGCATGGCTAATCGTCTTGTCGGGTTGGTCAGACTTCCGCTTCGCATGAGGGTCCCATAAGATTCCTCTCTCTTTTTTTGTTTCTCTCTCTCTCTCTCTCTCTTTTTTCTCTCTCTCTCTCTCTCTCTTCGCCTGTCGTTGTTTTGTTTCTCTCTCTCTCCCTCTCTCTCTTGCTGTAGCTGATTGAATCTAGTTGTGAATTGTTTTCATCTCTCTCTCTCTCTCTTTATCTATGTACGCTATGTACATAACATTCCATATGTATACGCAGCTATTTCTCTTTCTCTTCCTCTCTCCAGCTCTCTCTCTCTCTCAAGTTATCCCCATGCTGGCTCCCCTTCGGCACCGGCGAGGACACCGACCAGATCAAGATCCACGTGGAGGTCGGGGACGCCGAGAAGGAGGTGGGCCAGGCGCAAGTCACCGTGGAGCCCTCCCGCAGGGGGGGGGACGGAGCTGCGAGCCTGGAGGAGGGGGGCTGGAAGAGCTACAGGTCAAGCAGCCTCCTCCTGCACCTCCTGCTCCTCCTCCTCCTCCTCCTCCTCCTCTCCTCCTCCCCCCTCCTCTCCTCCCTCCTCCTCCTCCTCCTCCTCCTCCTCCTCCTCCTCCGCCTCCTTCTCCTCCGCCTCCTCCGCCTCCTCCGCCTCCTTCTCCTCCTCGCAGGGGCGCAGAGCATCATCCATCTCGATCTGATCGGCTCGACTCGCTGTCGGTCCCGGCCAGGCTCGCGCGGATTCGCCCCCGATGTCCCGGCGTCTCGAGGCGACCGGACGCTTGCACGGCGCCGCTGTGCATCCCGACGCGGCGGGTCCGATTCGGTTTCTTTTCCCTGCGGATGCTGCCCGATCCGACGCGCTGTCCGAGCCTGTCCGATGTGCCGATTCGGTGTTGACTGATCCTGGAAAGGGGCGAGGCGAAGACGGCAGCGCGGGCGAAGGACGCGGAGGTAGGGGCCCAGCAGAGAAGGCATGTCGACGTGGGAGGCCGACTGATCTTCGAGCATCCCGTCATGCGGAATACCCTCAGGAAGCCGCGGAGGTGAGAGGAGGAGGGAGAGGAGGAGGAGGAGGAGGAGGAGGAGGAGGAGGAGGAGGAGGAGGGGGAGGAGGAGGAGGAGCACGGACAGCAGCTTCGATGATGATGATGATGATGATGATGATGATGATGATGATGATGATGATGATGATGATGATGATGATGATGATGATGATGATGATGATGATGATGATGATGATGATGATGATGATGATGATGATGATGATGATGATGATGATGATGATGTGATGATGATGATGATGATTATGATGATGATGATGATAATGATGGATGATGTTGATGATCATGATGATGATGATGACGATGATGACGATGATGACGATGACGATGATGATGCTGATGGTGATGATGATGATGATGATGATGAGGATGAGGATGAGGATGATGATGATGATGATGATGATGATGATGATGATGATGATGATGATGATGATGATGATGATGATGATGATGATGATGATGATGATGAAGGAAGCGGATGATGAGGGGGAGGAGAAGGAGGAGGAGGGGGAGGAGGGAGGGATACGAAGAGGAGGAGGAGGAGGAGGCAGGACAGAGGGTAGAGGCGGGAGGAGGAAGAGGACGACGGTGACACGGAGGAAGAGGAGGAGCAGCAGCAGCGTTACGAGAAGGACAAGGAGGAGCAGGGTAAGGAAAGTGAGGAGGAGCATCAGGAGGGATAGAAGGTGGCCGCGGGAGGGCGTGGCGATAACCGTGACTCGCGTATCGCGGTTCACGAAGCGCGAAGACAGGTGGCTTGTTCTTGCAGTTGGTACGAGGGTTAAGAACAGCCCCAGATTTGGATGGGTATCCTTATGTTCTCTGCGCTTGGGCTCTCCACCTTTGAATACTCTCTGTGGCCTAGGACATTTGGCAAAGGGGCCCGTTCTCTCGACCTGCGTCATGGTGCCCGCGTCTCGAAAGTGCGGTGGGCTCGAGCCTCGCCGCACGCGGCGGCGACCTTCGCGCGGACGCTCGAGGTTCAACGAGGCCAACATCCGCCGACGTAGAACGATCTGCGCCTTCGAGACGCCGCGCCCACCCAAGAATCGAACGACCCTCGCGATGCCAGAGGACTGACCCCGACGCCAGCGCGGCGCGAGCCCTCGCGTTGCCAAAAAAAAACGGCGGGAGGTGTTTCACCATGTTGGGCCTCCGGGGGCCCTCACCGCGCCTCGGGACCGCCAACAACACGACTCAGGAGGACGAACCGGTACATGGGCAAGGCGTCCAGACCTTCGGGGGTCGACGTTGACTGGACGTAAGAGTGACCTTTCGCTGGAGTGACCTTCGGTGCGGGCACATGGGGCCCCCAAGTGACTCAACGCGAGGCGGTAGCAGCGTCTTGCGCGCTCGGGTTTGGCTGTCCCGCGGCCCACCAAGAGCCGCGCACCAAAGGTCACTCTTACCCAGTGAAGTCGAACATCGTGGAACAAAACTTCACGACGCCGGAGGTCTGGGAACCGGACTTGCCTGGAGGAGGAGGAGGAGGAGGAGGAGGAGGAGGAGGAGGAGGAGGAGGAGGAGGACATCCTCCGCCCGCCTCGGCTCGGAGCGCACTCCCGCGCAGGCCCGATATGGAGACGCCCCGCGCGGAGCGCTGCCCGCAGCGGCCCCGGGGAACCGGGCCCCTCCCGGCCCCCGCACCTGCGGGGCCGCGGAGCCCCCGGGGCGATGGAGAGCCCAGCTGATGGGCCTGTTTTCCACCACCACCACCACCACTATCAGCTGGAGGGGGCAAGGAGGAGGAGGAGGAGGAGGAGGACGAGGAGGAGGAGGAGGAGGAGGAGAAGGAGGAGGAGGAGGAGGAGGAGGAGGAGGAGGAGGAGGAGAGGAGGAGCCCCTCCCCCCTTCTGCTTCAATAGTGGTGGCGGTCGAAAGCAGGCCCACCACCAGCGCTGCCGACGGCCCTCCCCGCCGCGTCCCGGCCTGCCCGCCGGCCCTCGCCGAGGGCCGCCCGGGAGCCGCCGGGCCGCCGAGCGCCGCCCCGGGTCCGCCCGAGGAGGGGCGCCCAGCGGCCGCCGGAGGCCGCCCTCCTCGGGCCGGCCCGGCGCCGCCCGAGGGCGGCTGCAGGCGCGGCGAGGGCGCTGAGCGCGAGGACCAGGAAGGAAAAGACGGCGCACACGCCGGTCGTCGGAAAAGCACTCCAGATTTCGTAATAAAGGGAGGGGGGTCTCATTTCGGGGGGGGTCTCTTCCAGGCTGTCTTGGAGGGCCTGGGGGGGTCTGGGGACGGTGTTTTGGAGGGTTCTCCCACGGGGGAGGTCTGAAATGGCTTGTCTTGGAGGGTCCAGACCCCCTCCCTTTTATTACGAAATCTGGAGTAGGTATGTTGTGGCTTCCAGATCCCAGTCTACTTCAGGCGCCCTCCTACTTCAAGAAGCGGCGTGCTTCTGCTGCGTCGTGTTCTTCTCTGGGAGGGCCTGGGCCCAATCTGCTTCATCCGCCTTCCTACTGCACGTGTTCACCGAATTCTTCCGACGGGCGGGTCAACATAATTTTTTGGCGCTCTGCGCAGGTTTCTTGGCTCCGCGCTGGGGCGCCTCCGGCGCCGCCCCTGGCGCGCTCCGCGCATCCAAAGAAACCTGCGCGGAGCGCAAACAGTTAATGTATATGCCGTTTCTTCTTCGTCTAGCGAGGAGGACCTGGACACGGTGTCTTCCCTGGCCTCGATGGAGCAGCCCCGCGCCCCGAGCATTTCGGGGGGCGCCAGCTACAGCGGGCACATCAAGTAAGACACCGGCCTGCCCCGTGCAACAGAGAGAGGGACAATATTTCTAATGGAACGCAGGCCCACCACAGAAAAATTGATGAAGTCTCGATGGCCTCAGGGACCCACAGGGGCTCGCGGGCACCCCTTTAAACCAACGCGAATAAGGTGCCCGAAGATTTCAGATTCCCGAAAAAAGGGTTTGTACTTAAGAGATCTTCTTTTTCTGTGGGAGGAGGAGGAGGAGGAGGAGGAGGAGGAGAAGGATGAGGAGGTGGAGGAGGAGGAGGAGGAGGAGGAGGAGGAGGAGGGGGAGGAGGAGGTGGAGGAGGAGGAGGAGGAGGGGGAGGGGGAGGGGGAGGGGAGAGGGGGGAGGGGGAGGGGGAGGGGGGGGGGGAGGGGGGAGGAGGAGGAGGAGGAGGAGGGAGAGGAGGAGGAGGAGGAGGAGGAGGAGGAGGAGGAGGAGGAATAAGAATAATGCCGAGAAGAATAACAAGAAGAGGAGGAGGAGGAGGAGGAGGAGGAGGAGGAGCTGAATGGGCATTCGTGGGTTTTCGCCACGTGGACGCTCCTGTCCCTTCGCGGGCGCCTCCCCCGGGCGCCCCGTGCCCCTGAGCCCTCATGGCGTAGCCTGCACCGTACAGCTTGCGCCACACAGCCTGCACCGCACCTGTTACACAGCACGGCCTGTATCGCAGAGCTTTGCACCCAATGGCTTCCGGAGCATTAAAAAGCGCCGTGAGCATAAACTTCTGGCGCGCCGCGCGGATTTCTTGGATCCGCGCTGGGCTCCCCCCCTGGCGGCGCCTCTGGCGCCGCCCCCGGCGCGCTCCGCGCGCCAGAGAGGGGGGTTTCAGCGCAGATTTAAGAAACCCGCGCGGAGCGCCAACAGTTTAGGTTCATGGCGTACTTTGTTCTTCCAAGCTTCCACCACCAGTGCACACCGCCCAGCGCACACGAAATAGCTTGAGCCCCACGTTTCTCACGCCGCCTCGTGCTCACTCCCATACATGGCTACACCGCACAGCCTCCACCACGCAGCTTTCAGCACGCAGCTCGCACAGCCAGGCTGCCACCTGGACCGTGTAGCACGGCGCGGTCCTGGGCCCACGCTGGCCAACACTTCGCGTGGCACCGTGGTAAGACGTCCGATCACACGTGTCCGCATAATCCACCCCACCGGTCCTGACCATGCCTATGTCGGACATGTCCTCCTACAGGCGGCTTTTGGGAGAACCATAAACATAGTCGAAACATGTTCAAAAGAAGTGGCAACGATTGGCCATTTTTGCACATCCCTCCTGTAGAGGGACATGCGCGACTTCAGCCCAGGCCCCTCCCGGGCCCAGCATCGGCCTACCGAGATCGGCCTCGGTGCGCCTCGCGCGGACGCCCCCCGAGCCTCGCGAGCATCCCCCGCCCGAGGTTCTGCAGCTCCTATCGCCCCCTGAGCGCCGGAAGCATCGGCCACCCGACGTTCTGCCAGACGCTTTGCCTCTTCGTCCGGGGCGGCGGCCACTGCCCGCGCGGCCCCGGGTGCGCGTGGTGCCACCACCCCTCCTGCAAGAAGAAGAGGTACCTGGACAAGAAGACCCGGATGCTGTTCCGGCAGATGGACGACCTCACCAGGATCACCACGGTCCTGCCCTGCCTGCAGGCGAAGATCCACGAGCTTGACAGTGGCACTGCGGCGACACGCGCTCTGGAGAAGTGGCGCGACGACATCATGAGAATGCCGCAGTTCGCGGGACATTCCCTGGACGCGCCTGGGCTGGAACCATACTGTGTAGAAGCACTGCGCAGGTTGAGTCTGACCGATTTGTGTGGTTACCCCATCCTGCCAGAGAGTGTTGTGGCGTGCACGAAGCGTTTGCTAATGGAGTTGATGGCTTCGGAGCATACAAATTCATGATCATGGCGCACACGAACCTGGCCTCGCGCCTGGATCACGACTAGATGAAACCAGGTTCGCCCGCTCACGCCTATGCATCCGTGTCTCTGTATTATGCCTCATTCACTTGCCTGTGGCTTGTGCCGCACGTGCTTGTACATATCTAATTCGGAATATTGCCGGCGGACCTCTTGGAGATCTCTTGGGGACTTTAGGGGGACTGGCTGTGTGCCTTGAGTCTTGGGGAGCATCCTTTGCAGGAGAGGCTCCAAGGATCCCCATCGCTTTCCCGCTCTTGGGCCCCTACTGGCCTACATCGCGGTTGCAGATCAGAGATGCCTCCTTTGAGAGGTGGTCTCAATGAGGGCCGCGTGTGGTGCCGAGGAGGGCCGCGTTGCCGTGGCCTCGAGACTTTTTTCCTCCGAGGCAAGATGCCGTCGAGACAGGCAGTCCGAGGGCATAGCCCCTTGTGGCACGACGCCCCTGGGACCCGGGCGCGCGCCTGGCGATCGGGCGGGCGATCGGCAGCAGCAAGTGCCGACGATGGTCAGGAGGGAAAGAAACACACAGACACAATGAATCCTCGATTCCCCAGAAAACAGGGGAAAATATGGGAAGTGGGGGGGGAAGACAAAACCCAGAAAATATAGGAAAAGATGGGGAATCTTTTTATTTGTGTATTTATTTGTGTGTCCTGGGGCCCCTTCAGATGGTCGCAGCACAGTTCTCGGGCACGGCCCGCGCGAGGCAGCGTCCGAGGCCCCCGGATTCTGCCGAGGAGCTGGCCAGCAGAGGTGCCGAGGGCGCCTCCCGGGCGAGTCCCTGGTGCCCTCTCGCCCTGCGTCCATGGGGGCGCCCGTGCGGGGAAGTGTGCGGGCCGCCGTGCTATAGAGTGGACCACGGCCCAGGGCGCTGAGATAAGGAGCACTTTGGGCTCGAGAGGGGCTCCATGTTTTCGATGCTCGTTATGGGGACCTTCCTGGGGCCCACCTAATGGATCTCTTCGACTCATGTTCGACTCAAGTTCGACTCAGGTTCGACTCAGGTTCGACTCAGATTTGTCTCAGGTTCGACTCATGTTCGACTCAGGTTCGACTCAGGTTCGACGCAGCTTCGACGCCCGAGTGGAGCGAGTGGCTCCAGGAAGGTCCCCAGAATGAGCATCGAACATGTTCCTCGGGTCCTTCCATGGCTGCTTCTCTAGCCCTCCTCGTGCAAGCAGGCGCTGCTGGCGCCAAGACGGGGCCTTCCGTTGCTCCCATCGTATTTGAGGGCCGCATCCCACAAATAACTCCGAGCACCCAACCCAGACAAGCATCGAAGCAGTGTCTGCCCGATACGCTAGCGAAATGTCGAGCGAGTACGTCCTCTTTAGGGCCTGGCACGTGAAAACTCCCAGTTTCGGTACTTTCTTGGTGCTCGTTTTTCCATACCTAGGCGCTGCCTAGAAGGGTTCTTATCGTCTAAGCTTAAAGGGGCCGGGCAGTGGTCCTCGCCCCGGGCGGTTCCACCAGCATCCGCCCCGTGGTACCCCCAGTTACGTTCCCTTAGCTTAGCGTTGTTTATCTCATCTTAGCTTAGTTTATTTCATCTTAGCTTAGCTTAGCTTAGCTTCATCTTAGCTCAGGTTTATCTTAGCTTAGCTTACCTTCATCTTAGCTTCGCCGATAGCATAACATAGCGCATCATATCATAGCATAGCTTAGCATAGCACAGCGCAGTATGACATAGCATAGCTTTCCATATCATAGCATATCATAACATAGCATATCATATCATATCATAGAGCAGCATATCATATCATAACATATCATATCATAGCATTGCATATCATAGCTTAGCGCAGCATAGCATGGCATAGCATAGCATAGCATAGCATAGCATAGCATAGCATAGCATAGCAAATAATGCTGCTTTCCTGGGGGCTTCAACTTCTAGGTAGGGTCGCACTGGGGTAATTTTCTGGTGATCAAGGCTATAATCGGTTGGAACATCAAAAGTTGAGCGTTCCTTAAATCAACAGCCCGACTGTACGTGCTACCCCAGCCCTTGGGAGAACCGTTGGGGCAACACCTCCGGTCCACCAGTGTGGGGGCCGATCCGGGGGGCACCTGTCTGGGCTTGGAGGATCTTCTTCTGGGGCGTCCTGGGGCCACCATTAGGCCGTCCTGTGGCTTGTTTCTGGGCCGTACCAGGGCGTTTTGAATGATGCATATACGTTCGGGAGGGAAGAAATACAGAGACACAATGAATCGACGATCCCCATGAAAATATGGGGAGATAGGGGAGGTGGACGGGGAGACGAACCTCCGGAAAGTATGGAAATGTGGCCGGCGCGACCACCGAAAGGGAAAAGTCTATAGCCTGAGCGCATCGCAGGACGCATCGCTTGGCATTACTCGCCATTGCTTTGCATTGCTTGGCATTGCTTGGCATTGCTTGGTATTACTTTGCATGGGTTGGCACTGCTTGGCATTGCTCGGCGTTGCTTGGTATTTCTCAGCGTTGCTTAGCATTGTTTGGCATTGCTTGGCATTGATTTGCACGGGTTGGCATTGTTTGGCTTTGCTTGTCATTGCTCGGCGTTGCTTGGCATTGCTTGGCATTGCTTGGCGTTGCTTGGAATTGCTTGGGGCAACAGGGGGCGGTGAACCCGCGGCAACTACGAGAGGGTGCTGATGACACTCCCCTCCCCTCCCCTTCCCTTTCTCCTCCGCCCTCCATCCTCCTCCTCCTTTTCCTCCTCCTCCTCCTACTTCTCCTCCTCCTCCTCCTCCTCCTCCCACCATCCTCCTTCTCCTTCTCCTCCTCCTCCTCCTCCTCCTCCTCCTCCTCCTCCTCCTCCACTGGGGGAAGGCTTGCCTTGCTGGCCGCCGCCGCGCCAGGCTCCGCGCCCGTCGAGGCTCAGCAGGTTGCTCTGGCGACTGGCCAGCTCCCGGCCCCGGCCACAAGAATTTGAGACAGCGTCGTGCCCCTCGGTCTCCATACCGGCCCCTTCCTGGGCCTCTCCCCTCGGGAGTCTCGAGACGGGGGTCAGTGCAAACGGGGGTCAGCCAGAGCGCCAGATCCTGCAGGATCCTGCGAAGACCCCCTCTGGCTGACCCGGGTTAGCGAGCCGCTCGTGGCCGCGAGGCGGCCGCGCCTATTGGCTGACCCGGGTTCGCGAAGACCTGCGTTGCAGCTTTTTTTTTTTTTTCCTGCATTGCAGTTTTTGGTTTCCTGCTGACCCGGGTCTGGATTGACCCAGGTCAGAAGATCGCCGATCCCCCTTTTGGTGAACCGCCTGTTTCGGCCCAAGGCTGTTCGTGCAGAGCGCAGGGGTTCTCGCCGCCGCTGTAGAACTTTTGGATTCGGCAGAGGAGCTTCCAGCCTAAACTCCCAGCCTGTCACCGAATCATGCCAGAGTCACGTTCGTTCTTGGCATGCGCCATGCGGCACCGGCTAGTCCTACCCTCGCTTCCGGATACCATGAGATTTCGAGACCCTAGCACATAGGAGAAGGAGGAGCAGGAGGAGGGGGAGGAGGAGGAGGAGGAGGAGGAGGAGGAGCAGGAGGGTGACACGACAATAAATGATGCTCTAGTCGTTGTCTCAGTTCTCTGCCTGGATCTGTAGGTTCCCGCTTGCCAGACTTGTACGGAGTCGTCCTCGTCTGGGAGATTTGAGCCAAGGCGCAGTTCCTTCTCGCTGCACGGCCTTATTATAATTTGTGCGTCCGTCCATGCTCTCGCGCGATTGCCCTTCTGTCTCTTGGACAACAACAGACGCCACGACGTCTAGGACGCAGGCAGTTGGGCAAGAGAGGCCTTGTAAGACCCAACTCAGCGCTGTACTTCACATGACGCAGAAGCTCAGCATCCTTTGACCGACCCCTATCTCCATCCCCCTTCCTATCCAGACCACCACCATCTCAGAACCCCACTCGGGGAGCCGGAACAGTCTATATCTGCCCATCCAGGGTGGTCCACCGGCCAGTGGGTCCCAGGCCACGCCATTGGGGATAGGGGTCGGATAGCAAATTACGCTTGGAAGCTGGACCTACAGTGGGGGCGCGCATCAAGAAACCAGCTGCTTTTCGTCAGAGTACCCTGGGTGTCTTCGCTTCGCGCGCTGCGCGGTGACCTCCCGCAGGCGTTGAAGAAGCTGCTGCGTTCAGGGTGCTCTATAGGCTCCCCTCCGTGTGCATCTCGCGCGCGGGGGGTTCAGGGCTGGTTTCTTGCGAGGCTTTCTTGCGGCCGCGTCCGCACTGCAGGCGGCCTTACGCGCCAGCTCCCTCACGGCCCGCCCCCACAGGCCCGGGCGCGCACCGGCCCGACGGCAGAGGGGTGGAGACGCGGCAGCCTCTCGGGGAGTGGCTCGGAGGCGCTGCGCTCTTGACGCGGCCGGGGGGCCCGCTCCGCCCAGGCCTCCCAGGTGGGGTCCGAGCAGACTCGGCGTCACCCCAACCAACTTGTTCCCCAATCAGTGCTTGCACTGACTGGGTCCTAGCGGAAGCTGAAAAAAGAGTCGGCGAAAGGTCCCGCCGATTTGGGTAGCAGGCTGGGTTCTCGGGTTCCCCGTTCCGGGTTCCTGGGTTCCCGGTTATTGGCTCCGGGCCGATTTCGGTGGGTTCTGGGTTCCCGGGCTCCCGGGTTCCCGGTCGTTCTCTTCAGCGAAAACCATCCACTGATTGGGGTTTTTCTCTGGCGCAATATTATATTCGGGAGGGGAAAAACACTGACACAATTGTTGACGCTTCGCGAATCCCCACCAGCCCCGCGTACGGCGGTGGTACGGACTTCGCGCTGAGTGGTTCAGCCTTCAGCGTGTCGCTTCGGTCTACCTGCCCGGTTTCGGCTAGGTGGGCTGCTCGGAGCGTGGCGCCGACAGGGCGACTTCTCCGTTGCACTGCACTGCGGTCTGCTTCACTTCGGTGTGGCTGGCGCCTAGGTGCGTTCGCCTTAATGCGGAGCATTTTTGCTCAGTGCATGTGCACACCTCGCATTCTTTGCGAATTATTACTGCAGGTGCGTTGCCTGTTGTAGCTAATTAGCCTCGCCTGCTGGCCCAGACGACGCCTTCCGCTCCCTGACCGCGGCCTCGGAACCGCCGACCAAAAAAGTAATCCCCACCAACCCATCCAGAAACGATGTCCAGAGGCACTGCCTCGATCAGGGAAGTGGGCAGCACACAGAGGAAACCATTATGAGACATCTTGGGATGTCTTGAGCCATCTTGGAGGTCATCTTGGGCTCGCCCAGGCGCTTTTGGAGTCATCGTAATCAGTGCCCCCCAAGAGGCCAATATGTGGCTAAAGCCTTGGTGAAATCAATAATTTGGCATTCTCGCCGAGGCCTCTTGGAGCATCTTGGGTGCATTTGGGGGGTTCTCTTGGGGCCTCTTGAGGGTCTCTTGGGAGCCTCTTGGGGGCATCCTGGGGGCCTTTTGGGGCTTCCTAGCCACCTGTTGGGGCCCTCTTGGGGCACCCTTGGGAGCCTTAGAGGCCATCTTTGGGCCATCTTGGGTGGGATCGACCACAGGAGGGGGGGGGCCCAATTAGCGTCCCCCTTCAGGAGGCCAACATGGGGCCAAAACCATAGTAAGAACAATGATTTCGGCTCCCTTGCCGAGGCCGTTTCGGACGTTCCGACACCTCGCGACACCCCTTGTCCAGGTCCAAGGGGGGGGTATGGGGGAGGGGTCGAGTTACCCCCTCCCCGCCCGCAAGCCGTTTCACTCACTCCCACCCGCCCTCCCGACACATACGTAGCACCCGAGTCTGGCCCGAGCCTGAGCATATTCAGCAGTCTTGGGATGGACAGCTACTGCGGCCAATCCTTCCGCCGCCGCCGCCGCCGCCGCCGCCGCCGCCCGCTGCCAAACCGCCGCCGCCGCCGCAGCCACTGCCGCCACCGCTATCGCCGCCGCCGCCGCCGCAGCCGCCGCAGCCGCCGCCGCCGCCGCGCGCCCCCGCTGCCCAACCGCCGCCGCAGCGCTGCCGCCAACGCCGCCGGCCGCCGCCGCCGCAGCCGCCGCCGCCGCCGCCCCCCGCTGCCTAAACGCCGCCGAAGCCGCGCCGCTGCCGACAACGCTAACGCCGCCGCCGCAGCCGCAAGCCGCCGCCGCCGCCCGCCACCCCGCCCCCGCCCCCGCCTCCGCCGCCGCCGTCGCCGCCGCAGCCGCCGCAGCCGCCGCAGCCGCCGTCGCCGCCGCCCCCCGCTGCGAAACCGCCGCCGCCGCCGCTGCCGCTGCCGCTGCCGCCACCGCCGCCGCCGCCGCCAAGTGTACCTTGTATTGTTTGTTGGCAGAGATGGCGGGGGGGGCCGCATCGGGTTGGTTGCGCATGTTCCGAATTTGGAAGCAGAGTGTGTTTTGTATGGTTTTTTTACCAGGGATGGTGGGGGGGGTGTCGGCACGGACCCTGGTTGGCCCCCAGTCGCCTGGGGGAGGGGGTGTTTATGAATAGGGAACAGTGATTAAACCCTTCCCCGAAGGGGAAAGAAAGGGGTGGAAGAGGAAACTCTTTAAACCACCGACGCCCAGAGGGCTGGTGGATTAATCGTCGGTTCTCCAGAAAATATGGGAAGTGGGGGGGGGAGACGAAAACCGAAAAAAACTAAATTATCCCGGCAAAGCAACCTAACAGCGATGTGTAGGAGCATATCTGGAAGCATTCCCCTTAAGATTCAGATGAGAATCCAGTTGTAGAATTGTGCTGTTCTCGCAGTCGTAGTCGCATTCGCGATGACAGTCGCAGTGGCAACGGCAGTCACAGACACAGCCTCAGCCTCAGCCTGCCTCAGCCTCAGCCTCAGCCTGCTCAGCCTCAGCCTCAGCCTGCCTCAGCCTCAGCCTCAGCCTGCTTCAGCCTCAGCCTCACTCTGCCTTCAGCCTCGGCCTCAGCCTCAGCCTGCCTCAGCCTCAGCCTGCATCAGCCTCAGCCTCAGCCTCTGCCTGCCTCAGCATCAGCCTGCCTCAGCCTCAGCTGCCTTCAGCATTCAAAATGTGCGCCCGGTATTGCGTTCTGGGCACTCTGAAGAAACGGAAGTGGCACTACAAGTGGCTCCGGCATCCAAAATCATGCCCAGGAATGGAGTCGGAACTCGAAGACACGGACAGTGGCTTTGACAGTGGCTCCGGGCATCCAAAAATCTGGGCGGGGGGAAAAAAATGAAGTGAGTCTTGGGACCTCGAAGACCACGAAGTGGCCTACAGCTGGCTCCGGGCATCCAAAATCTGGCCCGGGAATGGAGTTCTAGGAACTCGAAGAGCACGAAGTGGCCTACAGTTGGCTCTGGGCATTCAAAATGTGGCCCGGGAATGGAGTTCTGGGGATTCGAAGACCACGAAGTGGCGTACAGTTGGCTCCGGGCATTCAGAATGTGGCCCGGGAATGGAGATCTGGGAAGTCGAAGAGCACGAAGTGGCATACAGTTGGCTCCGGGCATTCAGAATGTGGCCCGGGAGTGGAGTTCTGGGAGGTCGAAGAGCACGAAGTGTGTGACTGTTGGCTTAAAACGACTTCTGCGGCACCCTGTTCGGCACCCGCCCAGACCCCCCTGTGGAGTCATTTGCTGCTCTCTTTTGACACCACTAGAAACCGATCAGAACAAGCTGTTAGGTAAAAGTGCTCTTGGCGAGAGGCGCAACCTATGAAGTTGTGGGTATCGCAGGTCGTCTTCGGTGAAGCTCCCTGTGGGGCCACGAAGCGCTGCGCTGGGCGGGGGGGAGATCGTGCGGGCGGTAGCACTGGGGCCGTCGGTGAAGCTCCCTATGAGGCCACGAAGCGCTGCACTGGGTGTGTGAAAATACCAAATTAGGCGTGTGGGACGCACGCGTGCGGTCCCATTTGGGGTTTCGGTGGAGCTCCCCATGGGGCCGCGAAGCGTTGTAACGGGCGGGTGGAAATGCCAAGCTGGGTGTAAGGGGCGCGTGCGGGCGGCCCCACTGGGGGCTTCGGTGGGGCTCCCCATGAGGCCACGGAGCGCTGTCCTGGGCCGGTGACAGTGCCAAATTTGGTGTGGGGGACGCATGCGGGCGGTCCCACTGGAGGCTTCGGTGGAGCTCCCTATGGGGCAACGGAGCGCTGTACTGGGCGGGTGACAATGCCAAATCGGGTGCGGGGGATGCACGCGGACGGTCCCACTGGTGGCTTCGGTGGAGCTCCCTATGGGGCCACGAAGCGCTGTACTGGGTGGGTGACAATGCCAAGCTGAGTGTGGTGGACGAATGCGGGCGGTCCCACTGGAGGCTTCGGTGGAGCTCAACGAAGCATTGTACTGGATGTGCGAAACTGCCAAATTGGGCGTGGGGGGCGCGTGCGGGCGATCCCACGGGCTTCGGTGGAGCTCCGTATGGGGCCACGAAGCGCTGTACTGGGTGGGCGAAAAAATGCCAAATTGGGCGTGGGGGACGCACGCGGGCGGTCCCAGTGGGGGCTTCGGTTGTATTCCCTATGGGGCCACGAAGCACTGTACTGGGTATGCGAAAGCGCCGAATTGGGTGTGATGGACGCGCGCGAGCGGTCTCACTGGGGCTTCGGTGGGGCTCCCTCTGGGGCCACGAAGCGCTGTGCTGTGTGGGTGAACATGCCAAATTGGGTGTGGGGGACGCATGCGGGCGGTCCCACTGGTGGCTTCGGTGGGGTTCCCATATGGGGCAACGAAGCGCTGTACTAGGTGGGTGGAAATGGCAAATTGGGTGTGGGGGACGCACGTGGGCTGTCCCACGGGTGGTTTCGGTGGAGCTCCCGATTGAGTCACGAAACACTGAACTGGGTGGGTGCAACTGCCAAATTTGGCGTGGGTGACGCGCGCGGGCGGTCCCACTGGGGGTTTCGGTGGAGTTCCCTATGGGGCCACGGGGCGTTGTACTGGGTGGGCGGAAATGCCAAATTGGGAGTGGGGGGCGCGTGCGGGCGGTCCCACTGGGGCTTCGGTGGGGCCCCCTTATGGGGCCACGAAGCGCTGTACTGGGTGGGCGAAAATGCAAAATTGGGTATGGGGGGGCGCGTGCGGGCGGTTCCACTGGGGTTTCGGTGGGGCCCCCTATGGGGCCACGAAGCGCTGTACTGGGTGGGCGAAAATGCCAAATTTGGCGTGGGGGGCGGATGCGGGCGGTCCCACTGGGGGGTTCGGTGGAGCTCCCTATGGGGCCACGAAGCGTGTGAGGGATGTACCGAAATGAGTGTGGGGGACGCATGCGGGCGGTGGAGAGGAGGAGGGGGACGAGGAGGAGAAGAGGAACGCGGGGACCGTCTCTTCAAAACGATGACCCAACACCACAGGATGGTTGGGAAATATGGGGATCATGTTATGTGTGTCTATTTGTTTGTGTGTCCCAGGGCCCCTTCATATACGTGCGTCGCCCCCCCTCCCCCTCGGGGCGACGCGCGCACCGAGAAATCTGAATAGTGTATGCGTCGTGGCGGGCGCTCTCTAGCCACACCGCTCGGGAAACGACCTGCTACAATTGGGGTATACTAGCTGGTCGGGTCGGACGCGCGCTTCCAAGACGGACATCTAGTACTAGTATGCCCCTTGTGCGTCCCATGGATGGGATCGGAGGATCGCGCCGCATCGCCGATGCATCGCCGATGTGCAGCGGGATGTGGAGCCCGTTTTTCGCTTCGCCCATGGCGCCGATGCACCGCCGATGCGCGCGATCTTTCGACCCAAGGGGTTCGTTCCTGATCTACGAGGTCTCTAGCTCCGAGCTGGGGGGGTCCACCTGTCCCGCGCTCGCACCCTCATTGCGTCGCTCGGGGTCTAGAGGCGAGAGCTCGGCCAGTGTCGTTTGCCGCGCCAGTGGCGCTGTCTGTGTAGGCAGCCTCACATCGCGGAGGGGGAGGAGAAGAACGAGGAAAGGGGTAGAGGCGGACGGTAGACGTAGGAGGGCGGAGGAAGCGAGCATGGAAGTGTGTCTTTTTGCCCTTTTGTAGGCTTCTCCTGGATGCTTAGTGCGCACTCGCTTCAGGAAACAAGCCGCCTTCGCTGCTGCCATCGGTTGCTGTCTTCCTCCAGGCAGGATGCCCCATCTGGAATCTTAAACAGGTTGTGCAACGACTGGGTGCTCCGCGCACACCTGTCAAGGGTGCGTGCTGGGAGCCTCAAACTCCATCTCGCAATTGCGCTCTAGGTTCTTCAGGAGCTCTATGATCTCTAGGTTCCCCATTCGAAGGGGAGGCTCTAGGAGCTACAAGGTCTGGGCAGTAGCTGTT
>CAUYUJ010015729.1:0-17500 GCA_963575745.1 Prorocentrum cordatum
CTCCCGCTCTCTCTCTCTCTCTCTCTCTCTTTTTCTCTCTCTCTCTCTCTCTCTCCTCTCTGCTCTCTTCGCTACTGGCTTCTGACGGAGTCTGGGTTAGGTGAGCCTGAGTGTGGGTGAGTCTGAGTATGGGTACGTCTGTGTGTGCCTGACTCTGAAGAAATGAATCTGAGTGTGAGTGAGCTTGTGTATGAGTGAGTCTGGGTGCGAGTCTGAATCCCAATGGTGCCCCTGGCAATGTCTGGCGACTAGGAGGCCCGGGTCGACTCCTCTTTGGGAAGCCAAAATGCTGCCCCTGGCAGCGTTTGGTGACTATGAAGCCCCTGGTGGACCCCCCCTGGGGTTCCCAAATGATGCCCCTGGCAGCGTTTTGTGACCATGAGGCTCTCAAGGCAGCGTTTTGCGACCATGAGGCTCTCAAGAGAGACATGTTGGGGAGGCCAAACGGCAATTTTAGCTGAGACGTCCCACCAAAATCGGCGCGAACGGGGTCGTGATATCAGCCAGGGTGGCTCCCCCTTGGGGCTCCCAAATGATGCCCCTGGCAGCGTTTTGTGATCATGAGGCTCTCAAGAGAGACATGTTGGGGAGGCCCAGCGGCAATTTTAGCTGAGACGTCCCACCAAAATCGGCGCGAACGGGCTCGTGATATCAGCCAGGGTGGCTCCCCCTTGGGGCTCCCAAATGATGCCCCTGGCAGCGTTTTGTGACCATGAGGCTCTCAAGAGAGACATGTTGGGGAGGCCAAAACGGCAATTTTAGCTGAGACGTCCCACCAAAATCGGCGCGAACGGGCTCGTGATATCAGCCAGGGTGGCTCCCCCTTGGGGCTCCCAAATGATGCCCCTGGCAGCGTTTTGTGATCATGAGGCTCTCAAGAGAGACATGTTGGGGAGGCCAAACGGCAATTTTAGCTGAGACGTCCCACCAAAATCGGCGCGAACGGGCTCGTGATATCAGCCAGGGTGGGACCCCCTTGGGGTTCCCAAATGATGCCCCTGGCAGCGTTTTGTGATCATGAGAGAGTGTGCGTGTGAGTGAATGTGACTGTGAGTGAGTCTGAGTGAAAGCGAGTCTCATCTTATCTTATCGAGTCCTATCTTATATTACTTTTATTACCTTCTATCTTATCTTATCTTGAAATCTCTTATCTTATCTTAGCTTATCTTATATCAACTCATATTATCGCATCATATCTTGTCTTATCTTATTACTCCATAGGCTGTATTATCTTATCTATTATCATACATTGTCATATATCTTATCTTACATTATCATATATTGTGCTATCTTATCTTATATTGTAGTATATTATCTTGTCTTGTCTTATCTGGTGATTATCATTGAAAGGAGGGAGGCGCGAGCGGGAGGAAGGAGGAGCAGTGGGAGGCGTCAGAGTAATAACAAGAACCCCAATCCTTAGGATATGGGGAAAAAGTGTAGACACACCCATACATAAGGCACATGTAGCATTACATTAGCATGCGCATCTCTCCTGGGGAGTAGAGATCAGCGGCGATCGCTGGTGCCACGGCCCAGTCGTGAGTGGCCAGACACCCTCATCAGTTTGAAAACCAGGTTCACGTACAGCGCAGATCGCGATTTCAGTGCACCACCCCCCCCACCCAACAAGAAAACGTGTATGGTCAACATGTGTGTTCAAGATGTTCGAAAACACCATGGCATTTAATAGTACCGCATATAATCTTGCAAGGCCCCCGTTGGCTGTTCATTGGTACACCTATGTTTGTCCAATGCTGGTATCCCCTTTGTTGTGTTCATGACCCCCCAGAAGCGTGCATTTCAGCAGTTTATCGGATCGTAGGCCGTGGCAACCCCATCGGTGACCCACCGCTTCTTTTTTCAAGGTGTGGAAGCAGCACCTGCGCCAAACTCATTGCAGTGTGTGGCAACACTCTAAGCGCTCGATTGCGCCCTCCCCTTCGGGATACACCCAAAATTTCGTCGTATCCTTGGAATTCATCGGGTGACCCATCATACGAGATCTTCACCATCCACTGCACGGGTACTCAAGGGGTCCACGAGGGCCTCGTAGGGCGTGTTCGTATACATCCGGCGAGCCTCGCCCTACGAACCTGCAACATCATATCTCCGTTGGCATACATGCACACAACTTCTCAGGGTTGCAAATATCGTTATCACGATGTGGTCTACCCGCTTTGGTAGTTCCTTGGTGCCAAGGGTACGTTTCACCATTGTGTCTGCTCGCAAGTTGTGGCAACCCCATCGTTGCCCCCCGCTGCATCCCAACTGCAATCGAGAGGTTTGGAGACGCCATCTGCGCCGAACTCATCACAAGGTGTGTCAACCCCACCTGCGCTCGACTGCACCCCCGCTACTGCACCTCGGCCTGACAGCGTCCTTCCAGATCGTCCCGCAATGGTGCCCCTATGGGGGCGCGGCAGGGATGGAGAGCCCCATTGAGTCTGGAATCGGGCCCAGGGTTTGGGAAGAGGTGACGGTTCAGAAGATAAGAGAAGGAGCAGTAGCAGGGAGTAGGACGCGAGGAGGGAGAGCAGAAGGATCATAAATTGGGACTTGAATAGACAGAGTGGGGGGCCGGCTGCTCATCTAGTCCTTCGGATTGCGCAACTGGCACACCTGAATTTGTCCATGGATAGCGGTTATGTTGCCTAGCCATTGGCACTCTCTCCGCGCCAAGTCTGTGACGTTCTTGGGCCGACAAGAGGAGGAAGGAGGAAGAGGAGGAGGAGGCGGAGACAGAGGAGGTGGAGTGAGGAGAAAGAGCATCATCCTCCCCTTCTTCCTTTTGCGGCACCAGTGTCTGCCAGACGCTGCCCTCGAGAGGCCAGCGTAGGACGCGATGGCCGTTCCAGCGTGTTTCCGGAGGGGGCGCTCATGCACCACCACCCGCGATCTTGATCTGGTTCGCGGGAGGCCGAGGAGTAGAAGAAGAATGACGACGACAACAACGACGAGAATTGAAGGAGGAGGCGGTGGACCAACAGGAGGAGGAGCAGCAGGGAGGGAGGGACAGGAAGAAGCAGGGTGAGGGCAAGGAGGAGGAGGTGGATGACGACGACAAAGAGAAGGAGAAGGAGGAGAAGGGAGGAGGGGGGAGGAGCGAGAGGAACCCTCCAGTCGAGCTCGTGGAGGGGAGGGGAAACGAAGATCAAGAGGGAAGCGGAGCAAGAGGAGGAGAGAGAGGGGGGAAGCGGGAGGGGAGTGAGAAAGAGGCGAGCCAGACCAGGAGAGCACGCTCCTTGTTCCATTGGTGGTGCATGTGAGCGTCGTCATCGGCTTGTTTCCTAGTGGCCCGACTGGGGTCCCTCGCCTGCCTGGGGAGCTCGTGAGGTGGCGCATCCCAGGGTGGTATCACGCCGCACGCCATAGGGAAAATAGTGTTTCCCCCTCCTCACCCTCCTCCTCGTCCTCTGCCTCCCTCCCCTTCCCTAGCAATTCGGCCATCCTCGTCGCACCACCAGACGTGTCAGTAGGACGGTAGGGGCGTTTCACCCGAGACCGCCCAAACTGCTGACCTTGACGCGCGAGATCCCCAACAGCTGCACGGATGGAAGGCGGCTCTTTCTTTCAACATGGCTTTCGCCGTAGCGCCGCGCACGTTCGTTCCCAAAGTGCAGAACAAGTACACGGATGGCGGACGAGTTGTTCTCAAGGTGCGGTTCTCGCTTTCGCGCCGCGAGCATTCGTTCAGAGGTTGCTAGAGGTGTGCGAACGTGACGCGGGTTGACGTGGGGTGATGTTCGATCTGTGACTACGGCTTCAGTGCCGGCGCATTCGTCTGTCAAGTCTTTGAGCACATGCAGTGATAGAGAACGGTCTCTTTCAAATAGCGCTATCGCTTCAGCTGTGCAACCCGAAGCTGACGATCGTGCAACACTTACACGGACAGCAGAAGGCGGCTTCTTTTCAGAATGCGGTTGTCGAGTGAGCCGCCCCCACATGCACGACCCGAAAATTGAACTGTGCACCAGATTTAAGTCGGGCCTGTCCCTCTACAAGGGGAATATGTTAAAATAGTAAAAGATTGTCTGGTCATTATGTTTGAATATGTTGGGGCATTGATTGAATATGTTTTGACTCTTTTTTAATTTTCATCCAAAATCCTCCTGTAGAGGGACAGGCCCAACCTCATACCAGATACCTGTTTGTTTCCGGCGGCGCTGGACACGGTCCGACTCGGGCGAGATTCGGGGGTGCGCGCTGAGGCGGATTGCCCCCGACGTTGCGCCCGAGGCAGAAGAAAGCGGAGGAGGGAGGAGGCTGCCGCAGAGGGCAGATGGGAGGAGGAGGAGGAGGAGGAGGAGGAGGAGGAGGAGATGGAGGAGGAGGAAGAGGAGGAGGAGAAGGAGAGGAGGGGGAGGGGAGGGAGGAGGAGGAGGAGGAGGAGGAGGAGAAAGAGGAGGAGTGTGGAGGAGGAGGAGGAGGAGGAGGAGGAGGAGGAGAAGGGGGAGGGGGGGAGGAGGAGGGGGAGGAGGAGGAAGGAGGAGGAGGAGGAGGAGGAGGAGGAGGGCAGGAGGAAGAGGAGGAGGAGGAGGAGGAGGAGGAGAGGAAGGAGGAGGAGGAGGAGGAGGAGGCGGGAGGAGGAGGAGGAGGAGTGAGAAGAGGAGGGGGAGGCGGAGGAGGAGGAGGAGGAGGAGGAGGAGGAGGAAGAGGAGGAGGAGTCGGGCCCTGCGCGCTGGCGCCTGGCGCAGGCACCGGCCGCGGCCCCGGTGCACGCCAGCGCCCCGCGCGGCCAGCGAAAGGCCAGACTCAACGGCGAAGCGCCTTTTCGGGATCGAGGCGAGGACAAAGGGTGCCAGGCCTGACTTGGCCACCCTCCCAGTAAATCGGGCAGGTCCCTCTACAGGGGGAATTGTTCAAGAATAGTGAAAGAATAGTCGGGGGATGATTTTTTGACTATCTTTGATTATTTTTCAGCATTTTGGGGCTAGCTGTCAATTTTTCTCCAAAATCCGCCTGTAGGAGGACATGCCCGACCTAACCCTACCATGCCCAGCACCATCTTCACCGCAGTGCCGCTGGGGACGGAGCGGGGTTCCAGGTCGCCCACGGAGACAGTGCCAGGTCGAAGGCCGGCAGGGCCAGCAACACACCATGCCAGGGCCACCATCAAACGCCATTGACTGCTTGGCCCCCCCAGCGACGTGCAAGCGCGAAGCCAGCAAGCTGGTCACCGTGGGCCCCTCCTCCTCCTCGAATATCCTCGCGTCGGATGCCACAAGATTGTCGTTCTCTCGTTTTGTATTTACCATATGCTGAAAGCTGACCTGGCGCAGCGACACCGTGCTGCAGTGCCCACATATCACTACGAAATACGAGCCGCTGCTCTCGCCGCTATGCAGTGCTAGAGAAGTGGCAGTAGCTGGATCAACGTGGATTCAAGCTGCGTGCGCTCCTCCTCCTCCTCCTCCTCCTCCTCCTCCTCCTCCTCCTCCTCCTCCTCCTCCTCCTCCTCCTCCTCCTCCTCCTCCTCCTCCTCCTCCTCCTCCTCCTCCTCCTCCTCCTCCTCCTCCTCCTCCTCCCTCTCCCACCAGTGAGCGACGTTGCACCGGGGCGGCAGAGTGGAGTCCTAGATTGTCTGCATGCGGCGAGTTGGTGTCGAGCGCAGCGCCCAGCATCCTCACCCTCCCCTCAGTGCCAGCATCTGTGGAGCTGGGCCGCCGAGAACGACAGCGACATTGATGGGAGGCTGGTCTTTCTGAAAGGGGGATCTGTCTAGTCGCATCCGTGCTATCTGTGAAAAGGCACTGTGGTACGTCTTGTAGCTAGAAGGATAGACGGCGGCTCATGTTCAAAACGGAGCTCTCGCTTGAATGGCAAGCCCATGGGGCCTGCGTCTTTCATCGGAGTGCTTCCCCCAGAGAACTTACTGCCTTCAGAGAGCTGTGAGGGGAGGACTTGAGATGGGAGGGCATATTGTAGCATCGTTGCAGCTTTCTGGGTTCGTCTGGTCCTGATCCTCCTCTTCTTCCTCCTCCTTCTCCTTCTATTCCGTCCTCCTCATCCCCCGTCATTACCTCATCATCCATCTTCCTGCTTGCTCCTCATCCCTTCTCCTTGTTCCTCTCCTAACCTCTGGTCCTTGCCGGCAGCCGCGGCAGGCCAGGACGCCAGACGAGAGAGAGGGGAGGAGAGGACACAGCGGCAGGGCGGCTCGGGACATGCGCGCAACTATGCCGAAACCACCTAGGGCAGGAACACAAAGAGTTGATGGACCGTGGGTAGCGCAGCGAAAGTTGTATGGCTCGATTTTGCGACAGGTCCCGAAAGATATGCACTCGTCCCATTTGCGGTAGCACACCAGCAACGATGCATTAGCAGCGACGTGCAGTTTGATATTTGTTGTGGTCGTTGGCAAGGCGAGGCATGATGTTTTAGGAAATTGGCTTGTCAGAACGTAAACATTCAACAACGACGATACGGCGTTCATCGAGTAGATCGTTGGACATGGGGCTGATGCCATAGATGGCTGGGGGCTGCAGGTTGCTGGAACAGTAATGCACTGTCCGTGGGTAGGCTTCGGAGGAGTCGGAACAGAGAGGGAGAGACGGTAGGAGTGAAAGGGCAGAGGTTGACACAGAGAAGGGGAGAGAGGAGCCCGCAGGGAGAGAGCGAAAGCGATAAACTGTCGTGCCTTCAGGGAGTTGCAGTTTGAATTGTATGGCATGTGCCCCCCAGGGATTGCAGCCCGAGTCGCCCGCATCTGCGTTGTTTTAATGCTTGATAACGGCACTTGCTGGCATTAGCCTTGGTTTCTCACGAATGAACATGCTTGCATTGTGCGGAACACAGTGCGAGAGTTGAAGGCTTGTTCGGTAATGATACGAGAGCTGTATCATGTTGGCCATGTGGTGCGAATGGGGTATGCTCGCATTGTTCATGCCACTGCCTGTCAAGAAGGTGGCCGACGGTAGTGGCAACCACTTGCTGGTATCCATTCAGTAATGAAATAATATACGGTAACGGCGCAGGTGAATGCAAAGTATGGCTCGCGCAGTCAGTCATGCGTGATGAGGTTGGGGTTCCGTTGGCATTCGACGAGAACATTGATGTTCAAACGCACGTGGACTGTCATGCCTGCGTTGCGCCGACGAACTTGATCAGTCGAGGGCGTGTCATTTACGCCGTAAGATTGTTTGCCTTTGCCGCGGGCACAGATCCCGAATATTACCCACCACAGGCGTTCCACATGTCCAAGAAAGAGTTGGCGCCGCAAACAGGCTTCCACCCAATCGCTCTGGCACGCACTGATCCTCACCGTCAACAACGCTTCGAGGCCCAGTTTCCGTTGCGCACAGTCCGGCGCCTTGACATTGTCGTGTAACTCCGAGGTATTTGTTCGACTCATGAACGTGACGATTATTTCACAGATCAGGAAAGAGTTGACCCGCCCGCCTCTTCGAATCGAAGCCGTAGTCCGGTTGGAGTATATATTGAGTTGTTATTGCAATGTTGTTTTATGAGAAAGATGTATCATTGTCGCCCTGATTGTTTGGGTTTCTTGTGGCTTCCGAGGCGCGACGAACAGCGCAAGGGCGAGCAGCGACGGACGACGATCGAACAAAGGAGGCCCGATAAGGCCTTCGGCCGATCCCAGCCTCTAGGATGCCTCTTGGGGTCGCTTGGGATGCTTCTTGGGAGCCTTTTGGGATTTGTGGACGGCCCCTTGGAGTTCTCGTGGAGGCATCTTTGGGCGTTTCTAGAGAGCTTTTGGACAGTCTTCAGAGGAAAAGTTCCCAAGTCCCTTTCCCAACTGGGAGCCTTCTGGGGGTTTGTTGAGCCGTCTTGTGGCGCTCGTGGGGTTCGCTGGGGCTGTTTGGGGGCGATCTCGGGGGCCTATTGGGCCAAGTCGTTGGCCATGAAGCTCGAAGACGCGAACACCTCACAATATTTCGAAAGCGTGCAGAAAATGAGCGCGCTTAGCGTCTTGGGGGTCCTCCTGGGGCCTCCTGGGCAGACTCGGGGCCGCCCTTTTGGCTTTGCTTGGGACCCTTTTGGCGCCCTGTTGGGCCGTCTTGGGGCTCTCCGACTCCGAGAAAACTAAAGCGGTGCATCCTGGGAAATCTGGCAGTTGTGGTTGGGGTCCTGCGCCCCTTGGTATATACAAGAATGACCGCGTTATGTGGACGTTGGGAAGGGTGGGAATGCGGAGGGGGTCTTACAGGTTGGGAGCCCCCCCCCTGACTTGAAACAGGTGGGAGGTTCGAACCAGAAAGGTGGGGTCTGGAATTGGGTAAATGGGCCCCCCCCCTGAATTGCAGGGGGGGTTCGAACCGAGGAGGACCTTTCCCCCTTCCATCCCCAATTGCAACCGACAACGGCGAGCGCCACCGCCAGCGCCAGACTGTCGGGCAACGACAACGACGAACAGTGGGACCTTAGTAGGATGCGATTAGGCCGGATCGAGCCCTAGTAGGATTCTGTTAGAGTTGGATCAAGTCTTAGCAGGATTCAGTTTTATTTGGATTTGGCGATAGTTCGATACTATTTGAGATGGATCAATCCGTAATAGGATCCAAGTACATCTGGAACCAGATATAATGGGAGCCACTTTGACTTGGATCGAGTTCGGCTAGGATGTTATTAAAGTTGGACCCAGCTCTAGCAGGACTAGATGTGAGATGGGTCGAGCCCTAGTAAGATCCAAGTACTGTTGGACCCACCTATAGTAGGATTCTAGAATAGTTGGGCCGAGCCCGACTAGGGTGATATTAAGGGTAGGCCCAGCTGTAATAGAATTCAGGATTCTACTAGAGCTTGTTCGAGCACTAACAGGATTCGCGTAAGGAGAGAAGGGGGGGCCGTTCGAAGCCCCCCATCCACCTTAGACACCGAGGCGGAGGGGCCCGGTTAGACAGGCCCGTGTTCAAAGGGGGCGGGAGAATAAAGCCGATTCCAACAATTTTAGACCGTTTACAAACCACGTCGGACCGAGTACAACCACTGGAAACAGACAGACTGATCGCAACGAGAAGGGTTCCTATTGAAATCATACAAGGCGAACGCCGGATTACAACCCGGGAAGCTTGCTTCAGCTTCTCAGCGTTTGGAGGACTCTTGAGGGACTCTTGAGGATTCTTCCTGAGCGAATATCTTGGCGAACTGCACGATTCCTGAAGGACTCCTGAGAATCCTGAAAGTTTCACTAGGCGATTCCTTCCGGAATTTTGAGGATTTATGAAGGATCCTTGAAAAGTGTCTGAGGACTCCCGAAAATTATTCTTGTGGGTTCCTCCCGCATGATGAAGGATTCTTGGAAGATCCCTTTAATTTTCTGAAAGATTTCTAGGGTTCCTTAAGGACTTCTGAAGATTTCTGCCGGATTCTTGAAGATTCCTGGAGGATTCTTCGGGATTCTTATATGATTCTCTCGGACTCGGGAGAGATTCTCGAAGATCCTTCAATGAGTATCGAGATTCCTGAAGGATTCCAACCAGATTTGGAGAGAATTCCCACAGGATGTTTGCAAGGCTTCTTGACAGATCCCCGTCGGATTCCTGAGGCATTACTGAAAAAATTAAAAGAATGCTGGAGAGATTCCTGAGGGACTCGTGCGGGTGCCTGAGAGATTCTGGAGGGATTCCAAAGGAATTCTTGCGGATTCCTGAGGAGTCCAGAAGGATTCCTGATGGACTCTCGCAGAGCCGTGAGGACTCCTGGAAAAAAGTCTCTGGGAATCCCATGGAGGATTTCTGAAACGGTCCTGACTCGGCGACTCGGGGCCCTCTGGACTCATGGGAGGGTTTTGGAGGTCGCTTTGGAGGGGCACAGCGTCCACAGGAGGCGCAGGAAACACATCAGAACTCACGGGAGCCAGCCCAGAAAACTCTGGTAAGATTTGGGACACGCCTGGTCCGGGACCTTAAAGACTTAGAATGCTCGCTGCAGAAGCAGCCCAGCGGCTAACTTCTCAGTACTGCATGAGCCTTGAGGCACTCCACTTCGTGCCAGAGGCACGGTGGCGGATTTGTGGCACCAATATGGGCAGTAGGACAACCAAGACTGTCACAAAAAGTCCCTTCGCGGCCCCTCGGCTCCGGGGGCCCCCCCAGTACGCGGCCCGCAAGAGTGGGCCGCTGCTCCCGTGGCCGTTGGAGCCGCGAGATCCGCTGGACGGGTCGGAGGGGCGCTGGGAGCGGCGGTCCTCGCGGGCGAAGGTTTCGCCGACGTGGCCCTCTGCGGCATGGCTGGCACGGGCCCTCGTCCAGTGCGCTCCGGCCAGGGTGCCCCAGGGCGCGCGCAAATCGCTCAGGGCAAGCCCCCCTGCGTCTGGAGGGTTTATCCGAAGGGTTTAGGCGACCCGTCCTCCGCCTCCTCTTCCTTCTCATCCTCCTCCTCTTCCTCCTCCTCCTCCTCCACCTCCTCCTTCATCTCCTCCTCCTCCTCCTCCTCCTCCTCCTCCTCCTCCTCCACCTCCGCCTCCTCCTCCATCTCCTCCTCCTCCTCCTCCTCCTCCTCCTCCTCCCCTCCTCCTCCTCTCTCCTCCTCCTCTCCTCCTCCTCCTCCTCCTCCTCCTCCTCCTCCTCCTCCTCCTCCTCCTCCTCCTCCTCCTCCTCCTCCTCCTCCTCCTCCTCCCTCCTCCTCCGCCCCCCCTCCTCCTCCTCCTCCTCCTCCTCCTCCCTCCTCCTCCTCCTCCTCCTCCTCCTCCTCCTCCTCCTCTCCCTCCTCCTCCTCCTCCTCCTCCTCCTCCTCCTCCTCGGGTCGCCTACGGCCCCGAGGGAAACCGTGCGCCTGCGTCCTCCCGTGGGCCCCCGGGGCCGCACACCTGGGGAGGAGAGGCGGAGGGCACCGAGCCCCGGCGGGCGCGCACGGCTCTGGGAGGGGGGGGCGGCTATTGTCGGGGCGCCCCGTCCGCGCTCGTGTCTCGGGAGAGGCCCCTCCCCCATGAGCCAGTTCGGCGCGCTGGGGTGGCGCCCTTTCGCGTTCTCCGTCGCAGCCGCTCGTTTTCCTCGTCCTGCTGCCCCGAAGGGTTTGGCCCGACGCACCAAGTCCTGATTTGAGCTCAGAAGGGGGGGGGGGACATGGAGGAGCGAGAAGAGGAGGAAGAGGGGTTTGAGGAGGGGGAGGGCAAGAAGAAGGTGGAGGAGGAGAAGGAGAAGGAGCAGAAGCAGAGGAGGAAGAGCAGCAACGGCAGGGGAAAGGAGGACGAGGTGAAAGGGGAGGAGCAGCAGGAAAAGGAGGAGGAGGAGGAGGGCCAGAGTAAAACCAGGATGCACCAACGATGCTGCAAGACACCCTCCCACCCCGGGTCCCCTTCTCATGGGTTCCTGGAAGTCTTCTTTCCCATTGCGGGAAAAAGTGCAACCCTGGAATGACGAGGGCCCGGCGGACCTGCCACTCAGGCGAGGCCCCGTTCTGAAAGGGATCCGCCCTCCCAGCCGAGCGGAACGCAAAGAGGCAGGACGAGCAAGCCCACAGAGGAGTCCAGCGATAGCCCCGCTTCGAAGAGGAGGTGCTCGCCATCCGTGCAAGCAGTGCACAAGTCTGAAGCTCTGGCCAACAGAGGCCCGACAGTCTCCATCGAGAGCCCCGTGCTGAGAAGGAGCCACCCTCCACACGATGACTTGCTGCGCCAGTTGGAACGTCGGGTCGTAGAATTCGATGGAGCATCCAGCGAGGGCCCCGTTGTGTAAACGAACTGGCCTGCAGGCTTGAAATTGCTGCAAGCGCTAAAAACCCGCAGTGCGGCGCAAAGGCGAGAGCCGCATTTCGAAAAATACCACCACAATATGTGTAAACGTTAGGTTTCTTATGATGAGTGTGCGACGCGCTACGGCGAGAGCCGCATTTTGGAAACGAGCCAGGCTCCGCAGTTGCAAGCGCTGGAGGCCTTTGAAACGAATGCGCGCGGAGCTAGGGCGAGAGCCGAATTTCGAAAACGGCCGACCCCCCATTGTTGTAACAGATTTTGCTTTGGGGCGTCAGGACCGTAAATCCTGAGTAAGCCCCTGGCGAATCGCCCAGCCCGACTTGCGGACACGTCTCGTGGTGCGTTGGGGGGAGAGAGTTCGGGATTGAAAGGAGAAAAGGATGAGGAGGAAGGAAAGAGAAGGAGCAGGAGGAGAAGGGGAAGGAGGACAAGAAGGGGCGCATGTGTAGGGGCACGCCTGGGATCGGAACGGTAATAGTTCGGAGTCGCGAGTGTGGGCCGCGCGCGGAAAGCAGCGGGAGGTGTCGATGCAGCCGCCGATGGGGCAGCAGAGCTTCGGGGTGCTTGTTGCTACACGCCTGCCTTGCTCTCGTTGGTGACGACGGGGAAGAGACGAAGGAGGGGAGGAGGAGGGGGGGAAAGGGAGGAGGAGAAGGAGGAGGAGGTTTGGGCGGCCTCCCCTGCTCTTCTCTCTCTTTTTTGTTTTCTCTCTCTCTCTCTCTCTCTCCCCACAGCACCATCGTCATCGTCATCGCCGTCGTCGTCCTCATCATCGTCATCATTATCATCACCATCATCATCATCATCATCAGCATCATCGTCATACTCAGCCTCGTCATCCTCATCGTCATCATCACCGGTTCCCATCCTGCCCCTCTGTCATCATGATAACCCGCCTTAGTTGTTTTTGGCTCCCCCGACCCTCGCTCACTACCGTACGTCCGTCTCCCCCCCTTTCGCCCACACCCCGGCGCTCCTCGAAGGGAGAGTAAGGATTCGGGCTGCATTCCTTGACCTTTGTAGACGCAGCGAGAGAAACTGCAGGCCTAGACCTTGCAAGTTGCGTGAAGGAATCCAGTGATATGAGCCGACATTTCCTTGAGCAGATTGATCTGCTCATGCGCAGAAACGTGTTGTCCGTTCTCAAGCCTCAACACTCCTCAGCTCACCTCCGTTTACAACGATTGCTTCCGCTACAGTGGGGGAGTGCACGAAGAGCCCGCTTGTGTTCGCCAGGATGTTTGGAAGTCGTTCGGTCCAAAATGATTTTCAAGTGGAACCCCAGGGCTCCCAAATCTCCATTCCATTAAAATCTTTCGCAGTCGGGGTACGGAGTCCTTGAGGAGAGCTCGTGCTGCCGAAGTCTTCCCTGTCGCCCCCTCCTTGTTGCCCCTCCCCTCCCGCCCACTACCGTCTCTTCTCCCACATCATATCCTCTCCCCTCCTTTTTACTTTCTTCCCTCCATCCGTCTACCCTTCGGAGAGGGAAGAGGGATGAGGGAGGAGGGAATACGGAGGAGGATGGAGGAGGCTGAAGATGGCCCCATTTTCCCATTCCGACACACCCACCCTCTTCCCCCCTCTCCCGTCGCTGTTTCAGAACAGTTGCCCACCCCCCCCGCAGAAGCCCCTTGCCCCCAGAACATGTTATCCTCCCGACGTTTTTCCCCTCCTCCTTCGTCATCCTCCTCTTCCTCGTTTTCCGCCTACCCGAACGGGAGTAGTGCACCTTTTCTGTTTTTTTTTGTCCATGCTTGGTTTCCTTGTGGCTGTTTGGCGCAAGGCTAGCCCCCCGTGTCCGCATGACACTCTTTCGACACCACGTTCACCCGTTTGACTCTCAGATAGAGTATTTTTGTTTACAGGATTCATATATTACACCCCATTGTCTAGGTGGTAGCGGAGCTTCGGCTCTGCGACCCACTGCCGCCATGGCCCGCGTTGTTTTTTCTCGTCCTCGCTGCGCCTCGACGGCATCAGCTTTCCCAACCTCACCGTTTTCGACATGTTCAACGTGTTCGCCGTCTTTGACACCCTGGTTCATCACCAATGTGTTCACCGCTTTCAGGATCGGCGGACGATGTCGTGCACCCCCATATTGATTTCAAGCTGGACAATGTTCAATCACTACAAGTACGGCACCCCGCCGCCTCTCGATGCTCTCTGTCCCAGGTTCGCCCTGACTATGTTTGAGCAGTTCGCGGATCGTACGGCCACAGTTCCCTCACAAATGGAAATACCCACAAGTGGGGCCTCACCTGCGAGTGATAAACAGTTAACCGATACAGCATACGCATCAGCGGCGCCAGCCAAGGGTCCCGAGCTCTTCGCGACTATGTTACGAGAGCCTGGAAAGAACAGCCGGAGAAAGGCTGGAAATCCGTGGAGGGTCTGGCGACTATGGTGTCAGCATTCCAAGGGACAGCGAAATAGACCTGGGACGATCTGTCTTCGATATTTGAGAGCATGACCTGTCGCCACACCCATTTTTTCCCCTCATTCTGGCAGGACGAGATCCCAACGCCACTCATCTTGACGATCCTGCAGTTGGGGGTGTTCAGCACAACGACGATGCGACGCACGAAGAGCATTCGCATCACTATGTTCTGGGATGACCCGAGTTCCGAGAGCACCACAACGACGCGACGGAAGATCACACCTAATACGCTGGCGAGAAGAAACACATCCGGGGCAGGTACTTATGTCACGCGATGATGTATATAGTGACGGGTTCCCCTCGGAATGTGTATCCCATGCAAACAGGTATGACACAGACGCTTGCACGTCGCGAACTATGGTCTCGAATGCGACGTAGCAAACCGTGCAAGTGAGTGAGTTGTTTCCGCGAACTGCGCTCGTGGAGCTGCAGGCGACATGAAAGCTTGAAGCCTGCTCCATCCTAACTGTAAATACCAATACCTGTATCGAATGCTGCGTTGGTTGGCACATGGTTTGCTTGCGCTGACCGACGAGACACAACATACTCGATTGAGCACCACATTCAAACGGTAGCACCGCAATATCTCTGCCTTTTTTCCGTGCCCGGTTTCCTTGTGGCTGTTTGCTTCCAGGCTTGCCGCCCGCACCTGTCTGACACTCGCTTGACACGTCTTTCATCGATTGACTATCCAATAAATTATTTTTCTGTTAATCCGATTTGCTTTTGGCGTTCCATTTTCCAGTCTCCTCCTCCTCCTCCTCCTCTTCCTCACTTCCTCCTCCCTTTACGTTTCCTTTTCCTCTTCGCAGCGCGTCTCCTTGGCGTGGTTGAGTCTTCTGTCTGCGGGGCAGGAAGGAGGCGGACTGTGGTTCTCCACCCGGGTGCCGAAAAGAGCTCTCCGGACGGGCGCACCTTTTTTCGTGGCGCGTTTGGGGCCTTCGGCTGGCACGCCCAGCCCAGGTGGCCACGCACCTCAAAGCCAGGAGCGCGCCAAGCTTTGGACAAGGGGAAGGAAGGAGCGGGAGGAGGACGAGGAGGAGAGAGAGAGAGAGGGAGGTTCGGGCATTCACCTTTCTCATCCTCATTCGGTCCTTTTACCATTATCGTCCTCTTCCTTGTCCTCCTTCTCCTCCTAGCATTCCTCATCCTCCCTCTCCACGTCCATACACGCATGGGCGGGCATGCTCCCCCTTCGATTGCATCAGTAGCTGCTTGGAGTGGTTCGCTGGTAGGAGTTCGCAAGGTGGATTGGGGACGAGCCGTGCTGGTGAACACGATGCAGCAGGGGCGGCATGCCTGCCATGCTGCGAAAACGAGGTTGGTATTGGCTTCGACGTAAGACGTGCCACAACCCCGATCACAACGCATCTTGGTTAAGTGGGGAGAGCCCGGGAGAGAGAGACAGGGAGAGACAGAGAGGAATCCTGATAGAATATGCGAACTTGTCGGCTTTGAGTACTGCTGTCCTCCGCGTGCGCCATGCAAGTAGTGCCATGTACGGGGTGGGTGTCACTGGCGGCAGCCGAAGCAGTTGCAGATGCACCACGGGTTGAATTTCTCGTGCGCCAGGTGGGCACACCAGCTTGCAATCAAGTTGTTGGAGTTGGGATGCCTGGTGGCGATTTCGGACTGGGGCGATCTGCTTAGAGGCATCTCAGTACAGAAAGCTTTTCCCCTTGGTTGCCACAGTCAATTCTTGCCTTCGAAATCAGGGACAGGAGGAGGAGGAGGACAGCGATACGTGGAACGCCAGACATTGATTTCACGTTCACGTTCAGGCAAATGATGATCAGAGGTATCTCTATCGCCAACATGTCCATATCAATGAGGCCGAATCGAGGGTGAAATCGGCACAGCAACGGGGTATTCAAGAGTTGGGCCACCACAAGGCAGGACTAGTGGTTGCAAGCACGACCTGTTGGCAAGGTCAGGAAGAGAGAGAGTTCGGCAATCTGCTTAGGGGAGTAAGCCTGCCATTGCCTCCCTCCTGGGCACTACCCACCGCCATTATCATAGACCGCTTCGCGAGGGACACGACTGGACAAACACTGCATGCAGTCAATTCGGCGAGCGGCAGAATTCGAAACATGTGGGCGGCGAGGCTGGAGTTGGCAACGTGCGTCCCTCAGGCTTGCTCCTCTTCCAAACTCTTCCAAATGATTGCACTCCTCCCCATCTCCTGCTGCTGTTTCTCCTGGACATCCTCATCCGCGTACTCTTCCTCTTCCCCCTCATCATTATCATCATTATCATCAGAATCATCCTTCGTGGGGCCCTATGGGGCCCTTCCAGGCCGTGTTGGGACTGTCTTGGGCGCTGTTTGGAGCGTCTTTTGGTTGTCTTGCGAACGAGGAGCTCCCTTGGGCTGTCTTGTGAACGCGACCATTTGGAGCTGCTTTGGGGGTCCTTGAGTTTTCTGAGCAAGCAGCGGCCTCCAAGCGAACGGCGAGAACGCTAAGAGAACGCGCACGGAACTGCAACCTTCCGTGGAGTGGACCGTGCGGGCCACCCCTGCAGAGGAGGCATTCCATGAAAGAGTTCGATTGGCATCCTGGGCCGTATTGGAGCAGAGCCACAAAGTGGTGCTCCGGGACAGCGCTGCGAGCCCTGCAGACGGCAGTCAACGCGCAGTCGCGAGGACGGCCCCCAAAAAATATGGATTTGCACGACATCTGGTTTTCTCGGAAGCACGATGGCGCGCCGTATCTTGCCAGCGCCCAGCACCCCGTCGGGGGTGCAGGGCTCCCGCATGCCGGATTTAGCTTTCGACCTCGTGTTCGTTTGCTTTAGGGCTGTCTTGTGGAGGCGTCGTGGGGCCTTCCAAGGCCATCTTGGGCCCTTCTGGGCCGTCTTGGAGTTCAGTCATGTCGGCCGTCTGGAGGTCTTTGCGAGCCATTACTTGAAGCACAGCATTTCCGCTCCCGCAGATGGGGTCAGGAGTTCGCATGGGAATGCGAACGCGGCGCAAGCATCCCGTAATAAAAGCAGTCACTGTGGCGATTCACATTTTTTCTTCAGAGGGTCCAGGGTTAGCGTTGGACTTGGGCGGACATCGGCGTGCTTTGCGAACGCACGCGAATGGGCACTCCCGCTCTCCCAGTGGGAGTCGGGAGTCGGCGTTAGAGTTCCGACGGCTATCAGCGCACATTGACAAAAGACAGCCCAAGGCGTACATTGTCCAGGTACCGTATCTGAATTGGCGTTGGAATTCGGGCGGTGACCAACGTCCCTGGTAATCTTTCCAACGGTACGACCACATGAAAAAACGACCAGGAGCACGTACCCAGGCACATTTTAGCCCAGCAAGCTCCAGGCTTAGTCATGCCCTGTCCAGATCGGTTCCAGACTATTGAGGCCCAGTCCAGCTCAGACCATCTCCGCCGAGCTCAGTCCAACTCGGCCCA
>CAUYUJ010015729.1:22500-25000 GCA_963575745.1 Prorocentrum cordatum
CACCCAACGTATCCCACAGCAGCTCTCCAGAACCCCTCAGGGAGGGCGATGTCTCGCTCAGGTCCCCGCGGTGCCTCCGCTGGACCCACCAGCAGCCCTCGAAAGTGGCGACAGTATCGCAGATCGCAGCTCCCCCTGGGGCGGCGAGATCTCCCTCAAGTCCCCGCGGTGCCTCACTCCGCAGGATCCACCAGCAGCCTTCGAAAGTGGCGACAGTGTCGCAGATCGCAGCCCCCCCAGGGACGGCGAGCTCTCGCTCAGGTTTCCGCGGTGCCTCACTCCGCTGGACCCACCAGCAGCCCTCGAAAGCGGCGACAGCGTCGCAGATCGCAGCTTCCAGGGACGGCGAGGTTCGCTCAGGTCCCCGCGGTGCCTCACTCCGCTGGACCCACCAGCAGCCTTCGACAGTGGCGACAGTGTCGCAGATCGCAGCCCCCCAAGGGACGGCGAGGTCTTCCTCAGGTCCCTGCGGTGCCTCACCCCGCACGACCCACCAGCAGCCCTCGAAAGTGGCGACAGCGTCGCAGATCGCAGCCCCCCTTCGGACGGCGAGGTTTCGTTCAGGACCCCGCGGTGCCCCACTCCGCTGGACCCACCAGCAGCCCTCGAAAGTGGCGACAGCATCGCAGATCGCAGCCCCCCAGGGACGGGGAGGTCTCGTTCAGGCCCCCGCGGTGCCTCACTCCGCACGACCCACCAGCAGCCCTCGAAAGTGGCGACAGCGTCGCAGATCGCAGCCCCCCAGGGACGGCGAGGTCTCGTTCAGGTCCCCGCGGTGCCCCACTCCGCTGGACCCACCAGCAGCCTTCGAAAGTGGCGACAGCGTCGCAGATCGCAGCCCCCCAGGGACGGGGAGGTCTCGTTCAGGTCCCCGCGGTGCCTCACTCCGCAGGACCCACCAGCAGCCCTCGAAAGTGGCGACCGTGTCGCAGATCGCAGCTCCCCCTGGGGCGGCGAGGTCTCGCTCAGGTCCCCGCGGCGCCTCGCTCCACTGGACCCACCAGCAGCCCTCGAAAGTGGCAACAGTGTCGCAGATCGCAGCCCCCCAGGGAGGGCGATGTCTCGCTCAGGTCCCCGCGGTGCCCCACTCCGCTGGACCCACCAGCAGCTCTCGAAAGTGGCGACAGTGTCACAGAATGCAGCCCCCTGGCAAGATGCGCACACACACACAAGAGGTACCGCAGCCAGGATGCACACACACACACACACACACACACCCTCACGAGGTACGCACACGACAAGAGGAGACAAGAGGAAAGCGAGAGGCGAGAGGCGGGAGGAGGAGGACTGGAGACCGCAGTGCTTTATTGCAAACGAATACCCAACCAAGGAGGGTTTGGGGGAGAAGAAAAAAAAAACAACACAGAAAACAAAACAAAACAAACCAAAAAAAACAAAAATGACCCCCAGATTCGTATCCCCGAAGGGGGAAAGGTCTTTATGTAGCCTGTTGGGCTTTCCGTGGCCCGTTGGGGCTTTCTGCGGCCCCATTGAAGTTGTCTGTGGCATTGGTGGCCTTGGTGGGTTTTTTGTGGCCCAGCCGCCGCTTATGAACACCATACCCCAGACACCGTACGACGCACTGCAGCTCCAACCTCAGAGACAAAGACATGACACGCACTTACACGTCAGAGACACAACCACGATACGCACTTCAACCTCAGAGACACGGACACGACACGCACTTAAACCTTGGAGACACAGGCACGACACGCACTTAAGCCTCAGAGACACAGACAAGACGCACACTTAAGCCTCAGAGACACAGACACGACACGCACTGAAACCTTAGAGACAGGATGAGGATGAGGATGAGAATGAGGATGGTGATGATGGTGATGCTGATGATGAGAATGATGATACCGTTGATGATGACGATCATGATGAGGATGATGAGGATGTTCATGATGACCAACATCATGGTGATCATGATGATGATAATGATGATGAGTCTTTGTATGATGATGATGATGATGATGATGCCGACGCCTGCAACAACTATGACGACAAAGATTTTGATGAAGGGACAAAAAGGACTATGATTGAGGCGGGCGTGGAAGGATGAGGAACATGATGTTGATGACGACGAGGATGAGGATGAGACTGAGGATATTGATGTCGATGACCATGACGACGACGATGATGATGATGACGATAATGATGGTGGTGGTGATGATGATAATGATGGTGGTGGTGATGTTGATGTTCATGATGATGTTGATGATGATGCGAATGATGATGATGATGATGATGATGATGATGATGATGATGATGATGATGATGATGATGATGATGATGATGATGATGGTGCTGATGATGGTGGTTGTGATGATGGCGGCCGCGACTACCACAACGAGGACGACGACGAGTACGATCTGGATAACAGCGATGTTGATGGTGGAGCTGATGGCGATGCCGAGGAGGAGGAGGAATTGGAGGAGGAGGAGGAAGATCAAAGCGAATGCGTATTTGTATATGATGGCGCACTTGCTTTCAATGA
>CAUYUJ010015729.1:30000-107500 GCA_963575745.1 Prorocentrum cordatum
AAGGTCAATCTGGCATTCGCGCCGCCAGGCGTCGCTCCTTTCCGCTGCACCAGATCCCCCCCGCCCACCAGGGGGCGCGCAGTCCGCTGCGCCGGGAGTGCCCCGTGCCCAGACACGCACACACACACAAGCATGGGCCTTGCGCCAAGGCTCGAGCCAAGGGGCTTGAGCCAAAGGGGCTACGGATGCACACACACACACACACAAACACCCCCACACACACACACACACACATACACACACACACAGCTTTAAGCCGGCAGCGCAGAGGAACCTCAGGCGCGGTGGGCAGATGGGGCTGCCAATTGCGAACGAACTTCGTCGAATGCGCCGTGATGAAAGAATCCAGCCACGGCCATGCAGATTGGTGGTGGTGTTGGTGGTGGTGACAAAGGATGAGGCATTGTAAAGCCAAAATGCAGGGGGTCACGCATCCCGCGGAGCGTAGCTCGACGCCAGGGATTGAAGCGCGGGCAGCAGTCTGGTTCTAATGAGCAGAACGAAAAGGACTGTAGGGCTGCCAGACCAGCCAGCGGGACGGTGACACGAAACGCGCACCAGCGCGACAAGCGACGCCGCCAGGCATGCAACAGACACGGCAGAACGCCGTGCAGGCACAAGTAGCGCGAAGAAACGCGCACGTCCAAGGCAGGCAAAGCCAGGACAAAAAGCCAATTTGAACGCGGGCGACCGCAACAGCAATCGCGTCACGCGATGGTGCACATGGGTGGTGGACAGCGCAGGTAAATCCATGGGTGGTGGACAGTTGCATGCGTAGCCAACGTGCATTGCGGACGCCACCTTTGAAGGGCAACCCACCGCAGCCAACGCTGCGGCAACCATGGGTGGGTGCCGGAACGACGAAAAATAAACCAAATGGGCGATATAGTAACTGCGCTGGTCGCCTCAAGGTCGCACCACTCCCACCAGAGGCAATCAAGTGGAGAAAAAGCAAGAAGGCGACCCCGACACCGGGCTACGCCACCGGACCGCTGGCGACCGAGCTGAAGTACAGCTGAAGCCAGCGAGATGCGACCTGCAGCCGCAGGCGCGATGCACACCCCAGATGCAATGCAGACGCAAAAAAGTAAAGAGGCCGCGGCCATGCCAGCCAGCACCCAATCCAAAGCGCAAGCAGCAAGGCGGTAAGGCCACCGCTAGACGGATACACACACTTTTTAGTCGGCGGCGCAGAGGATCCTCAGGCGCGGGAAGCTGATGGGGATGCGAATTGCAACCGAACATACACTTTGTAAGTCGGCGGCGCAGAGGAACCTCAGGCGCGGTCGGCAGATAGGGCTGCCAATTGCGAACGAACTTCGTCGAACCGGACGTGATGAAAGAATCCAGCCACGGCCATGCAGATTGCTGGTGAAAAAGATGAGGCCTTGTAAAGCCAAAATGCAGCGGCCAAGCATCCCGCGGAGCGTTGCTCGATTACCGCACATGCACAGATACACACGCGCGCGCGCACGCGCGCACACACGCAGAGGAAACAAACAAGGCAAAAAAACAAGCCAACTGACAAGAAATATTTACGTGCTAACATATAGACATATATATATATATATATATATGTATCGGTTATCAAACAAATAGCCTGATCGCGGGCACCCCAGGGAGGTTCAAGAGCGTGCCACGAGAGCCGAAGACGGGCCCAGACGACCCCGATAAGACCCGAAGACGACCCAATGCGGCCCCGAGACGTCCCAAGAGCGCCACAGAGAGTGCCAAGGCGGCCCAAGAGAGCGCCTGAAGGACGCCCACGCAGCCAGGAAGAAATACTGAAGACCAAAAGTTTGCAACTCGTCAACAAGAAAACGTGTATGGTCAACATGTGTGTTCAAGATGTTCGAAAACACCATGATATTTAATAGTACCGCATATAATATTGCAAGGCCCCCGTTGGCTGTTCACTGGTACACCTATGTTTGTCCAATGCTGGTATCCCCTTTGTTGTGTTCATGACCCCCCAGAAGCGTGCATTTCAGCAGTTTATCGGATCGTAGGCCGTGGCAACCCCATCGGTGACCCACCGCTTCTTTTTTCAAGGTGTGGAAGCAGCACCTGCGCCAAACTCATTGCAGTGTGTGGCAACACTCTAAGCGCTCGATTGCGCCCTCCCCTTCGGGATACACCCAAAATTTCGTCGTATCCTTGGAATTCATCGGGTGACCCATCATACGAGATCTTCACCATCCACTGCACGGGTATTCAAGGGGTCCACGAGGGCCTCGTAGGGCGTGTTCGTATACATCCGGCGAGCCTCGCCCTACGAACCTGCAACATCCTATCTCCGTTGGCATACATGCACACAACTTCTCAGGGTTGCAAATATCGTTATCACGATGTGGTCTACCCGCTTTGGTAGTTCCTTGGTGCCAAGGGTACGTTTCACCATTGTGTCTGCTCGCAAGTTGTGGCAACCCCATCGTTGCCCCCCGCTGCATCCCAACTGCAATCGAGAGTTTTGGAGACGCCATCTGCGCCGAACTCATCACAAGGTGTGTCAACCCCACCTGCGCTCGACTGCACCCCCGCTACTGCACCTCGGCCTGACAGCGCCCTTCCAGATCGTCCCGCAATGGTGCCCCTATGGGGGCGCGGCAGGGATGGAGAGCCCCATTGAGTCTGGAATCGGGCCCAGGGTTTGGGAAGAGGTGACGGTTCAGAAGATAAGAGAAGGAGCAGTAGCAGGGAGTAGGACGCGAGGAGGGAGATCAGAAGGATCATAAATTGGGACTTGAATAGACAGAGTGGGGGGCCGGCTGCTCATCTAGTCCTTCGGATTGCGCAATTGGCACACCTGAATTTGTCCATGGATAGCGGTTCTGTTGCCTAGCCATTGGCACTCTCTCCGCGCCAAGTCTGTGACGTTCTTGGGCCGACAAGAGGAGGAAGGAGGAGGAGGAGGAGGAGGCGGAGACAGAGGAGGTGGAGTGGGGAGAAAGAGCATCATCCTCCCCTTCTTCCTTTTGCGGCACCAGTGTCTGCCAGACGCTGCCCTCGAGAGGCCAGCGTAGGACGCGCTGGCCGTTCCAGCGTGTTTCCGGAGGGGGCGCTCATGCACCACCACCCGCGATCTTGATCTGGTTCGCGGGAGGCCGAGGAGGAGAAGAAGAATGACGACGACAACAACGACGAGAATTGAAGGAGGAGGCGGTGGACCAACAGGAGGAGGAGCAGCAGGGAGGGAGGGACAGGAAGAAGCAGGGTGATGGCAAGGAGGAGGAGGTGGATGACGACGACAAAGAGAAGGAGAAGGAGGAGAAGGGAGGAGGGGGGAGGAGCGAGAGGAACCCTCCAGTCGAGCTCGTGGAGGGGAGGGGAAACGAAGATCAAGAGGGAAGCGGAGCAAGAGGAGGAGAGGGAGGGGGGAAGCGGGAGGGGAGTGAGAAAGAGGCGAGCCAGACCAGGAGAGCACGCTCCTTGTTCCATTGGTGGTGCATGTGAGCGTCGTCATCGGCTTGTTTCCTAGTGGCCCGACTGGGGTCCCTCGCCTGCCTGGGGAGCTCGTGAGGTGACGCATCCCAGGGTGGTATCACGCCGCACGCCATAGGGAAAATAGTGTTTCCCCCTCCTCACCCTCCTCCTCGTCCTCTGCCTCCCTCCCCTTCCCTAGCAATTCGGCCATCCTCGTCGCACCACCGGACGTGTCAGTAGGACGGTAGGGGCGTTGAACCCGAGACCGCCCAAACTGCTGACCTTGACGCGCGAGATCCCCAACAGCTGCACGGATGGAAGGCGGCTCTTTCTTTCAACATGGCTTTCGCCGTAGCGCCGCGCACGTTCGTTCCCAAAGTGCAGAACAGGTACACCGATGGCGGACGAGTTGTTCTCAAGGTGCGGTTCTCGCTTTCGCGCCGCGAGCATTCGTTCAGAGGTTGCTAGAGGTGTGCGAACGTGACGCGGGTTGACGTGGGGTGATGTTCGATCTGTGACTACGGCTTCAGTGCCGGCGCATTCGTCTGTCAAGTCTTTGAGCACATGCAGTGATAGAGAACGGTCTCTTTCAAATAGCGTTATCGCTTCAGCTGTGCAACCCGAAGCTGACGATCGTGCAACACTTACACGGACAGCAGAAGGCGGCTTCTTTTCAGAATGCGGTTGTCGAGTGAGCCGCCCCCACATGCACGACCCGAAAATTGAACTGTGCACCAGATTTAAGTCGGGCCTGTCCCTCTACAAGGGGAATATGTTAAAATAGTAAAAAATTGTCTGGGCATTATTTTTGAATATGTTGGGGCATTGATTGAATATGTTTTGACTCTTTTTTATTTTTCGTCCAAAATCCTCCTGTAGAGGGACAGGCCCAACCTCATACCAGATACCTGTTTGTTTCCGGCGGCGCTGGACACGGTCCGACTCGGGCGAGATTCGGGGGTGCGCGCTGAGGCGGATTGCCCCCGACGTTGTGCCCGAGGCAGAAGAAAGCGGAGGAGGGAGGAGGCTGCCGCAGAGGGCAGATGGGAGGAGGAGGAGGAGGAGGAGGAGGAGGAGGAGGAGGAAGAGGAGTGAGGAAGGAGAGGAGGAGAAGGAGGAGGAGGGGGAGGGGGAGGAGGAGGAGGAGAGAGGAGGAAGAGGAGGAGGAGGAAGAGGAGGAGGAAGGGGAGGAGGAGGGGAGGAGAAGGGGGGAGGAGGGGGAGGAGGAGGAGGAGGGAGGAGGAGGAGGGAGGAGGAGGAGGAAGGAGGAGGAGGAGGAGGAGAGGGAGGAGGAGTGAGAAGAGGAGCGGGAGGCGGAGGAGGAGGAGGAGGAGGAGGAGGAGGAAGAGGAGGAGTCGGGCCCTGCGCGCTGGCGCCTGGCGCAGGCACCGGCCGCGGCCCCGGTGCACGCCAGCGCCCCGCGCGGCCAGCGAAAGGCCAGACTCAACGGCGAAGCGCCTTTTCGGGATCGAGGCGAGGACAAGGGGTGCCAGGCCTGACTTGGCCACCCTCCCAGTAAATCGGGCAGGTCCCTCTACAGGGGGAATTGTTCAAGAATAGTGAAAGAATAGTCGGGGGAAGATTTTTTGACTATCTTTGATTATTTTTCAACATTTTGGGGCTAGCTGTCAATTTTTCTCCAAAATCCGCCTGTAGGAGGACATGCCCGACCTAACCCTACCATGCCCAGCACCATCTTCACCGCAGTGCCGCTGGGGACGGAGCGGGGTTCCAGGTCGCCCACGGAGACAGTGCCAGATCGAAGGCCGGCAGGGCCAGCAACACACCATGCCAGGGCCACCATCAAACGCCATTGACTGCTTGGCCCACCCAGCGACGTGCAAGCGCGAAGCCAGCAAGCTGGTCACCGTGGGCCCCTCCTCCTCCTCGAATATCCTCGCGTCGGATGCCACAAGATTGTCGTTCTCTCGTTTTGTATTTACCATATGCTGAAAGCTGACCTAGCGCAGTGACACCGTGCTGCAGTGCCCACATATCACTACGAAATACGAGCCGCTGCTCTCGCGGCTATGCAGTGCTAGAGAAGTGGCAGTAGCTGGATCAACGTGGATTCAAGCTGCGTGCGCTCCTCCTCCTCCTCCTCCTCCTCCTCCTCCTCCTCCTCCTCCTCCTCCTCCTCCTCCTCCTCCTCCTCCTCCTCTTCCTCCTCCTCCCTCTCCCACCAGTGAGCGACGTTGCACCGGGGCGGCAGAGTGGAGTCCTAGATTGTCTGCATGCGGCGAGTTGGTGTCGAGCGCAGCGCCCAGCATCATCACCCTCCCCTCAGTGCCAGCATCTGTGGAGCTGGGCCGCCGAGAACGACTGCGACATTGATGGGAGGCTGGTCTTTCTGAAAGGGGGATCTGTCTAGTCGCATCCGTGCTATCTGTGAAAAGACATTGTGGTACGTCTTGTAGCTAGAAGGATAGACGGCGGCTCATGTTCAAAACGGAGCTCTCGCTTGAATGGCAAGCCCATGGGGCCAGCGTCTTTCATCGGAGTGCTTCCCCCAGAGAACTTACTGCCTTCAGAGAGCTGTGAGGGGAGGACTTGAGATGGGAGGGCATATTGTAGCATCGTTGCAGCTTTCTGGGTTCGTCTGGTCCTGATCCTCCTCTTCTTCCTCCTCCTTCTCCTTCTATTCCGTCCTCCTCATCCCGAGTCATTACCTCATCATCCATCTTCCTGCTTGCTCCTCATCCCTTCTCCTTGTTCCTCTCCTAACCTCTGGTCCTTGCCGGCAGCCGCGGCAGGCCAGGACGCCAGACGAGAGAGAGGGGAGGAGAGGACACAGCGGCAGGGCGGCTCGGGACATGCGCGCAACTATGCCGAAACCACCTAGGGCAGGAACACAAAGAGTTGATGGACCGTGGGTAGCGCAGCGAAAGTTGTATGGCCCGATTTTGCGACAGGTCCCGAAAGATATGCACTCGTCCCATTTGCGGTAGCACACCAGCAACGATGCATTAGCAGCGACGTGCAGTTTGATATTTGTTGTGGTCGTTGGCAAGGCGAGGCATGATGTTTTAGGAAATTGGCTGGTCAGAACGTAAACATTCAACAACGACGATACGGCGTTCATCGAGTAGATCGTTGGACATGGGGCTGATGCCATAGATGGCTGGGGGCTGCAGGTTGCTGGAACAGTAATGCACTGTCCGTGGGTAGGCTTCGGAGGAGTCGGAACAGAGAGGGAGAGACGGTAGGAGTGAAAGGGCAGAGGTTGACACAGAGAAGGGGAGAGAGGAGACCGCAGGGAGAGAGCGAAAGCGATAAACTGTCGTGCCTTCAGGGAGTTGCAGTTTGAATTGTATGGCATGTGCCCCCCAGGGATTGCAGCCCGAGTCGCCCGCATCTGCGTTGTTTTAACGCTTGATAACGGCACTTGCTGGCATTAGCCTTGGTTTCTCACGAATGAACATGCTTGCATTGTGCGGAACACAGAGCGAGAGTTGAAGGCTTGTTCGGTAATGATACGAGAGCTGTATCATGTTGGCCATGTGGTGCGAATGGGGTATGCTCGCATTGTTCATGCCACTGCCTGTCAAGAAGGTGGCCGACGGTAGTGACAACCACTTGCTGGTATCCATTCAGTAATGAAATAATATACGGTAACGGCGCAGGTGAATGCACAGTATGGCTCGCGCAGTCAGTCATGCGTGATGAGGTTGGGGTTCCGTTGGCACTCGACGAGAACATTGATGTTCAAACGCACGTGGACTGTCATGCCTGCGTTGCGCCGACGAACTTGATCAGTCGAGGGCGTGTCATTTACGCCGTAAGATTGTTTGCCTTTGCCGCGGGCACAGATCCCGAATATTACCCACCACAGGCGTTCCACATTTCCAAGAAAGAGTTGGCGCCGCAAACAGGCTTCCACCCAATCGCTCTGGCACGCACTGATCCTCGCCGTCAACAACGCTTCGAGGCCCAGTTTCCGTTGCGCACAGTCCGGCGCCTTGACATTGTCGTGTAACTCCGAGGTATTTGTTCGACTCATGAACGTGACGATTATTTCACAGATCAGGAAAGAGTTGACCCGCCCGCCTCTTCGAATCGAAGCCGTAGTCCGGTTGAAGTATATATTGAGTTGTTATTGCAATGTTGTTTTATGAGAAAGATGTATCATTGTCGCCCTGATTGTTTGGGTTTCTTGTGGCTTCCGAGGCGCGACGAACAGCGCAAGGGCGAGCAGCGACGGACGACGATCGAACAAAGGAGGCCCGATAAGGCCTTCGGCCGATCCCAGCCTCTAGGATGCCTCTTGGGGTCGCTTGGGATGCTTCTTGGGAGCCTTTTGGGGTGTGTGGACGGCCCCTTGGAGTTCTCGTGGAGGCATCTTTGGGCGTTTCTAGAGAGCTTTTGGACAGTCTTCAGAGGAAAAGTTCCCAAGTCCCTTTCCCAACTCGGAGCCTTCTGGGGGTTTGTTGAGCCGTCTTGTGGCGCTCGTGGGGTTCGCTGGGGCTGTTTGGGGGCGATCTCGGGGGCCTATTGGGCCAAGTCGTTGGCCATGAAGCTCGAAGACGCGAACACCTCATAATATTTCGAAAGCGTGCGGAAAATGAGCGCGCTTAGCGTCTTGGGGGTCCTCCTGGGGCCTCCTGGGCAGACTCGGGGCCGCCCTTTTGGCTTTGCTTGGGACCCTTTTGGCGCCCTGTTGGGCCGTCTTGGGGCTCTCCGACTCCGAGAAAACTAAAGCGGCGCATCCTGGGAAATCTGGTAGTTGTGGCTGGGGTCCTGCGCCCCTTGGTATATACAATAATGACCGCGTTATGTGGACGTTGGGAAGGGTGGGAATGCGGAGGGGGTCTTACAGGTTGGGAGCCCCCCCCCTGACTTGAAACAGGTGGGAGGTTCGAACCGGAAAGGTGGGGTCTGGAATTGGGTAAATGGGCCCCCCCCTGAATTGCAGGGGGGGGTTCGAACCGAGGAGGACCTTTCCCCCTTCCATCCCCAATTGCAACCGACAACGGCGAGCGCCACCGCCAGCGCCAGACTGTCGGGCAACGACAACGACGAACAGTGGGACCTTAGTAGGATGCGATCAGGCCGGATCGAGCCCTAGTAGGATTCTGTTAGAGTTGGATCAAGTCTTAGCAGGATTCAGTTTTACTTGGATTTGGCGATAGTTCTATACTATTTGAGATAGATCAATCCGTAATAGGGTCCAAGTACATCTGGAACCAGATATAATGGGAGCCACTTTGACTTGGATCGAGCTCGGCTAGGATGTTATTAAAGTTGGACCCAGTTCTAGCAGGACTAGATGTGAGATGGGTCGAGCCCTGGTAAGATCCAAGTACTGTTGGACCCACCTATAGTAGGATTCTAGAATAGTTGGGCCGAGCCCGACTAGGGTGATATTAAGGGTAGACCCAGCTGTAATAGGATTCAGGATTCTACTAGAGCTTGTTCGAGCACTAACAGGATTCGCGTAAGGAGAGAAGGGGGGGCCGTTCGAAGCCCCCCATCCACCTTAGACACCGAGGCGGAGGGGCCCGGTTAGACAGGCCCGTGTTCAAAGGGGGCGGGAGAATAAAGCCGATTCCAACAATTTTAGACCGTTTACAAACCACGTCGGCCCGAGTACAACCACTCGAACAGACAGACTGATCGCAACGAGAAGGGTTCCTATTGAAATCATACAAGGCGAACGCCGGATTACAACCCGGGAAGCTTGCTTCAGCTTCTCAGCGTTTGGAGGACTTTTGAGGGACTCTTGAGGATTCTTCCTGGGCGAATATCTTGGCGGACTGCACGATTCCTGAAGGACTCCTGAGAATCCTGAAAGTTTCACTAGGCGATTCCTTCCGGAATTTTGAGGATTTATGAAGGATCCTTGAAAAGTGTCTGAGGACTCCCGAAAATTATTCTTGTGGGTTCCTCCCGCATGATGAAGGATCCTTGGAAGATCCCATTAATTTTCTGAAAGATTTCTGGGGTTCCTGCAGGATTTCTGAAGATTTTTGCCGGATTCTTGAAGATTCCTGGAGGATTCTTCGGGATTCTTATATGATTCTCTCGGATTCGGGAGAGATTCTCGAAGATCCTTCAATGAGTATCGAGATTCCTGAAGGATCCCAACCAGATTTGGAGAGAATTCCCAGAAGATGTTTGCAAGGCTTCTTGACAGATCTCCGTCGGATTCCTGAGGCATTTCTGAAAAAAAACTAAAAGAATGCTGGAGAGATTCCTGAGGGACTCGTGCGGGTTCCTGAGAGATTCTGGAGGGATTCCAAAGGAATTCTTGCGGATTCCTGAGGAGTCCAGAAGGAATCCTGATGGACTCTCGCAGAGCCGTGAGGACTCCTGGAAAAAAGTCTCTGGGAATCCCATGGAGGATTTCTGAAACGGTCCTGAGAATTCCTGCTAGATGCTGGAGGATTCCCGGAAGGATTCTTGCGGAATCCTGAGAGATTATCAACGGATTGTTGGGGGATCCCGCACGGATTCCGGAGGGATTCCTTAGGGATTATGGAGGATTTGTTTAGGGATTTTGGAAGGATTCCTGAGAGACACTTGCTGACTCCTCGGGGATGTTGGAGGGATTTTTGATGGATTCTTGCGGATCCCAGAGGATGCCTGACGGTTGCCTGAAGGATTCTTGAGGATTCTTGAGGGGTTCTTGCTTTCGTCATTCCTCATGCGTTTTCCGCCGTGGTCGCGCAATCGTCAAGCGTCGACCGACAGTGGTCCATCGTAAATCGTGCTCTCTCTCTCTCTCTCTCTCTCTGTCGCACGCGCGCCGCCGCCCGTGGGGAATGGGAGGCTTAGGAAGTGTTGAAGAGGGAGGAAAAGGAGGAGGAGGAGGAGGAGAAAGAACAGGAGGAGAACGAGGAGGGGGAGGAGGACAATTTGGAGGAGCAGGAGGAGGATGGAGATGGATGAGGACAGAATGATGGAGATGATGATGATGAGTGACATGATGAAGATGCTGATGTTGATGCTGATGCTGCTGATGATCATGAGATTAGTGATGTTGGTGCGAAGATGGTGTTGATGACGATGGGGGTAAGGAGGGCGATGCGGGGCATGAGGGGAAGAGGGGGATGATGACTAACGGGGAGAGGCTGCTGGAAATAAACATGAGGAAGAGAAGCAGAGGGAGGTTAGATCATGAAGATGAGGCTGGTGATGATGGTGATTATGATGGTTGTGATGATGATGATGATGACGATGGTGAAGATGATGATGATGATGATGATGATGATGATGATGATGATGATGATGATGATGGTGATGATGATGATGGCGAACGGTCGGGGATCCAGATCGCAACCGCTTTGACAGATTTCCATCGGGAAGCTTAAGAGAGCCCACTGCATCCAGAAGCGGTGTAACGATCTCTCCCTTCATCGAAACCTTCTTGAAGCGCCCCCCAAGCGTCGCAACCACCCAGACTGATCGCAACTGGTTGCGATCGGTCCGGTCCGAAATGGTTGTGATCGGTCGTGCTCGCGGGGGGGAGGGAGGGGGCTTGTTCTCCGGGCGTTTCAATTTTAAGTGGGGGATCTGGTTCCAACGTGTCCGAAGTTTTTCCCCGGCCAGCGTCCACGAAACGCGTTCTCCCCAATGCAGTGAAATCGGATGGATTGCGGGCCACCCCACTTACTGCCTACGGCACGGTGCCCGATTTGCGCACTCAACCGTTCATGCGTCGAGGAATATTCGACAACGCGGGGCCATCAACCATTCTCATTGCGGTGTCCGTCTTGCCCCAAGTACGGTTTTATCATACACACGTTCGATGGTATCACGTGGCGCCGGCGCTTAGGGTTGATCTACGTGTCATCACAATACTACATGTGTTAATTTATCCGATATTGTTTCCAAGTTACTTCTGTTTCAAAGACCCCACAGTTGGGGTAACGTTTCAGGCGTAACTGTTGCGCTGGGAAACGCGTCCGCCTTCGTATTTCCACATGTTGAGCAAACCAAACAACAAATTTGCTGAAAACAGTGATGGCGTCAACTTTTACCAGTGTACAAGCACAAATATTTGAATCCTTTTGGCACGAAAGATATCGGCGGAAACAACCGAACGCCCGCGACCATTCCACCATACCGAATGAACGGGACCGTACGCCAAGGATCCGATGATTGCTAACAGCCTAACGCTGGCGGGCTTTCAAAAGGACACCCCACAACCATGACATGATCCGCGACGAAGGCGAGTTCTCCGAGCCTATGTCAACGGAGGTTATGAACAAGATTCCACGCACAATGTGTTATCACAGCAGCCGCTGGCGACCCCCCGCCCGCACCGCCAACAAGCGGGCCAACGCGTGTTCTCTCACTCTCTCTCTTTCTCTCTCTCTCTTTCTCTCGCTTTTGTTCGCCCTTGCTCTCTTCTCTCTCTCTCTCTCTCTCTCTCTCTCCCACTCTCTGTCTCTCTTTCTCTGTGTCTCTTTCTCACGTTCCCTCTCTCTATCTCTGTCTCTCTTTCCCTTGTTCTGTCTGTCTTGTTTTCTATTTCCCCACATCCAAAGTGGGGTTCTTGTTTTCTCTGGACACCACGCGCAGGAACAGGAACCCACCATCATCATCATCACTCATTCCTCACTCACTCACTATCATCCCTCACACACTCACTCACTCACACACTCATTCACTCACTCACTGATTCATCAGCATTCACACATGATGATGATGAGTGTGCGCGTGAGAGAGTGTAATGATGATCATCATCATCACCAGTCAGTCACTCACTCACTCAGTCACTCACTCGCCTTGGGCTTCGCCTGTGAGTGAATGATGAGGAAGTCTCAGGCGGGAGCCCCCTCCCTATGGGGCCCGCGGATTATGTTACTAATCCGAGCGGGTCATCGGAAATTTGAATCTGTCGTCACTTTTGGGCTCCTCGGTTTGAACTTGGAGGAAGTATGAGGCGGGGGCCTCGCCTGTGAGTAAATTGCGAAGAAGTCTCAGGCGGGAGCCCCTCCCTATGGGGCCCGCGGATTATGTTATTAATCCGAGCAGGTCATCGGGATCCTGTACTTGTCGTCACTTTTGGGCTCCTGAGGCCTGAATCTGGAGGAAGTCTCAGGCGGGGGCCTCGCCTGTGAGTAAATTGCGAAGGAGTCTCAGGCGGTAGCCCTCTCCCTATGGGGCCCGCAGATCATGTTATTAATCCGAGCGGGTCATCGGGATCCTGTAACTGTCGTCAATTTTTGGGTTCCTGAGGCCTGAATCTGGAGGAAGTCTCAGGCGGGAGCATCGTCTCTGAGTGAATTGCGAGGAAGTCTCAGGCGGTAGCCCCCTCCCTATGGGGCCCGCAGATCATTTCACTAATCCGAACGGGTCGTCGGATTTCTGTAACTGTCGTCAATTTTTGGGCTCCTCAGCCCTGAATATGGAGGAAGTCTCAGGCGGGAGCTTCGTCTGTCAGCGAATTGCGAGTGAATTCGTGTTCCCGGAACACCACTCCCAGGCCACATTTTGAATGCCTGGAGCCACATGTAGGCCACTTCGTGTTCGTCGTGTTCCCAAAGCGCTATTCCCGGCACGTATCCATTGGGACGCACCCCTGTGCGCTTCCTTTGGGTCGTGCCCCCGCACGTATCCACTGGGACGCACCCTGTGCGCTTCCTCTGGGTCGTGCCCCCGCACGTATCCACTGGGACGCACCCTGTGCGCTTCCTCTGGGTCGTGCCCCCGGCACGTATCCACTGGGACGCACCCGTTTGCGCTTCCTCTTGGTCGTGTTCCGGCACGTATCCACTGGGACGCACCCTGTGCGTATCCTCTGGGTCGTGTTCGGCACGTATCCACTGGGACGCACCCCTGTGCGCTTCCTCTGGGTCGTGCCCCCGCACGTATCCACTGGGACGCACTCCTGTGCGTTTCCTCTGGGTCGTGTTCCGGCACGTATCCACTGGGACGCACCCTGTGCGCTTCCTCTGGGTCGTGTTCCGGCACGTATCTACTGGGACGCTCTCCCGTACGCTTCCTTTGGGTCGTGCTCTGGCACGTATCCACTGGGACGCACTCCCGGCCGCTCGGGGTTCACGCTGTCGCAGGGCCAGACGCTGCGCAAGGGCGTCACCATCGACTGCGCGAGAGACGAGGACGCTGGCCGCACGGGCATGTCGGATGAGCAGTGGTGGCTGCACCTCTACGTCATGTTCCCCCGCGCCAAGTGCATGCGGAACATGCTGATCCTGCGGCCGCCGCCGCGGGAGTTCCTGGAGCGAGGGCCGCCGGCGTCCTTGCGGAAGGCGCTGCTGGAGTTCGACAAGAGAGCGGTTTTGTCCAGGGCGGAGGCGGAGCAGCTCGCGGCAAAGCTGGGTTTCGTGCCGCCTCCCGCCTGAGCGTGGCTGCGCCCCGCTCGAAGCCCGCGGGGTTGTCCCAACTGTTTGGTCTTGCGCGCCAACGGCTCGCGGGGTTGCCCCGACAGCCTGGCCCGCGGGGTTGTCCCAACGGCTGCGCGACGCGACCATCAGAGAACGCGCCAGTCCAGTGCTGGCCGAGGCGGCGACGGCGCCGAGGAACATCGACTTGCTTGCCCCGCCCAGGGGGAGAGGGAGGTGCACGTAGAGAAGCGGCAGGAGGAAGATGAGGAGGGGGAAGGTATGGGGGAGGGCGATGATAAGGAGGAGGTGGAGAAGGAGGAGGGGGAGGTAGACGGAGGGGGAAGGGATAAATAGAAGAAGGAGGGAAAAGAGAGGGCAGAGGAGAGGGCGAGAGGAGGGTGTTTGCTATGGCCAGGAGGAAAGGGAGAAGGGCACGCAAAACAGATTATCATGCGGGGTCCTTCCGTCGGAGTAATTATTTCTCAGTTATCTCCTCTCTCTCTCTCTCTCTCTCTGTTTCTCTCCCTCTCTCCCTCTCTTCATTTTTGTTTCTCTATCTCTCCCTTTTTCTCTTTCTCTCTTTCTCTCTCTCTCTCTCTCTCTCTCTCTCTCTCTCTCTCTCTCTCTCTCTCTCTCTCTCTCTCTCTCTCTCTCTCTCTCTCTCTCTCTTTCTCTCTCCGTAGTCTCGGCTCGAGAGTGCCCTGCACTCATAGCGTAGCCGCGACGCGAAGCGCCCCGCTCTGGAGTCCCGACTCCAGGCCTCGCGAGACCGGAACCGCGCCAGCAGCGCGGTACTGATTTGCGTCACCTCTTCCCTCCCACCAGAGCGCCCGCCGCAATGGCCCCCGCCAAGCCGGAGCGCCGTCGCTCTTCCAAGCAGCCGCCGAGCTCACGTCCTGCAGCTGAAGGATCCCTCCTCCAACGCAAACAGGACTGCATTGCAGCCTTCAAGCAAGCGGGGTCTGACCGCCCCACAGCCGCATACAACGGGCTCGCCGAGCTGAACGCGGACGAGCTGCAGGCCACGTACGACATGCACAAGACCAACACCAAGAAGCTCGGCAGTGCCTTGATTCGCATGTGTGCCGCCAACCAAATCAGCTACACGCTGGATCACCACCAGCGCAGCAAGCCTAAGCGCAATGGTGGTGACACAACCTATCCACCAGCTGCGTCCGCACGTCTTCAGGCTGCGGACGCCAAATTTATTGCCTTGGACCCGGCCTTCTGGAAGGTCCCAGTCCTGGCCGAACCCACATCACTCGACGACGGCAAGACGTACAAGCCCAGCATCAGCCTCCACGACTACGAGAGTGGCGAGCGGCTGCTGCAGCACCATCTCGAGCAGGGTAAGCGTACCACGGGTCAGCTCGCGATCGCTGTCATGGGCCCAAAAAACGACAACTACGTCGGCACCGAGCTCGCCGTCCCCGTGCTGAAGCGCCACCCCAAGGCGCCCAATGTGGTTCACACGCACGTCCCCGTGACCGTGTACCAGCTGGGCACCAAGGAAGTCGCCTGCACGGAAAAAGTAGCCGTCGCCACCATTGATCCTGCCGACCACGTATGCTGGATTCGGGTGACCATACATGAAACCGAAGCCATCGCCGCAGTCCCCTCCATGCATCAGGCCTTCGAGGATCAGTTTTCGGGAGGCGCCCCCGTGAACGGTGGTCCACGCGCCAAGGGTCCTTTCCGAGGGGATTCCGCTCCACAGGACAAGGCGCGCCAAAACCAAAAGCACAGGGAGTCTAAGAAAGACGCTCGCCGCCAGGAGCTCGACAGTCAGCTGCAGGACACCTTCAAGGCCCTTTTCCACGGCAACTTTAAAGCCGTCACTATCCTCGAACCCTGCAAAAGTCTAGGCAGGTACGGATCTGGCGTCGGAAAAAGGTCCCTGGCTGCCACTTTCGGCGTCAGTCTTCAAGCAGTTGACAAGGTCTTGGCGGGTTCGGGGCAACTCGGCGCCACCTACGACCTCAGCAACGTAGGTGCGGACGAGCCCACGGCAGACAAGTACCAGACCGTGTGGTTCCCCGAGGACCAGCCCATCACGATGGCAGAGGCGTTCCAGAAGTCGGTGGACTTCAAAGCCCTAGGAGTCGTCAGGCACGGCAAGTCAGGCTTATTGGGGATCCGTGTTGCACGTGGGTCAGACGCCGCCAAGGCCGCTGCCGTCAGCATCCGTGGCTGCGAAGCCACTCTCGCCAAGACGCGATACCGCATCACGGGCATTGCGGCACGCCATGCCACGCTGACTCAGCTTGCCAAGACTCTCACGGGCCCGTCCGTCAAATGGGACTGTGAGGTCTACCACACCGCCTGGGACCCAGCCACTTCGGCGCAGTTTGCCTTAGTGCGCGCTCATCGTCCCCCACCCACATATACGGTACAGGTCGCAGGGTGCCCCATCCCGTGGAGCATCACCGAGGCCCCGTTGGCTGAGGTCGTGCCGAAGAGGGACAACGTTACCATTGTCACCCCTACCACTATCACAGAGCCTGTGACGCCGCCCGCCCGTGGTGGCGGCTTCAGCCCCGCCACGGGCACACTCCTAACCAAAGCGGCCCAGAGCCCCTACCTCCACGACCTCATGACTGCCACGCCCAAAGGCAAGGGCGTCGCACCGCTCCCGATCCCTAAGGAGGAGCCCTTAGCCAAGCGCCACCGATCCTCCAGCGGGAAACGCGACGCCACGCCGCACGCAAGATCACACGGCGCTCCAGGCCGCAGCTCCTCTGCACCCCCGCACGGCACGGATGGAGCTGCCGAGCAGACGGCCGTCCAAGGACCAGGTGGGGACGGGCATGACCCGCAACCTGGCACGGGGGCGGCCGAAGGTGGAGGCCACACGGAAGGGCACGTTGACGCAGCCGCCGAGGTACCAGGCGACGTCGAGATCCTCTCATCAGAGGATGAATTCAGCGTGGCATCGCGCGAACCGAACACCCTCGGCGAACGCTTCGCTACGGCCCCTAAACTGTCAGATGCCGCTACGACCCGCATCCAACACATGGAACAACAGCACGAGCTGCTTGCCAACACGGTGGACAACATGCAGGTCCAGCTTGCGGGCGTTCTCTCATCCCAGGCCACACTCACGGAGCACGTTACAGGCTTGGAACGAGGGCTTGCCACCGTCGTCACTCAGCAACAGACGGCAACTACCGAAGCTGCTGCACTGCGCGGCGACATCCAGGCCCTCCTCGGGCACCTCACAGGAGGTACCATCCACCTGCCCCAGGTGGCCACCCTCGATACCAAAAAGGAGGAAGCTGCACCAGTTGCCGATCCCGTGGCTGTCTGCGGGTGGATCGACCAGCCAGGCCAGGTCACCCCAGGGACGGGGCCCCCAGGGGCTGACAAAGGCAAAGACAAAGGGCGGGCCACACAGGAACCCTATTGAAGGTGCCTCAGAGGGCCCGCCTCAGCCCTCCGAGGAAGCGCCTTCAGAGGCATCCCTTCTCACTTCTCGCCGTACCTCCTCCTTGCTATATCATGTCATTTTTGGCAGCAGCACGAGCAAGCTACCTGGTGTAGGGACACCTGTCATCTTGCTGTGGGTGTGTTTGTTGCAATGTACATGAGCATGCAGGGGTACCTAAAGATGCGTGCTGACATGCAGCTTTTGGCTCATCGCTCGCGCCGCCTGCCAGGCCTCGCCATCATGTGGCGCTTTGCTTTCAGCCTGGCCCTCCCCTCGCTCGCTGGAGCACACCCGTCTTCAGGCGGTGCGCCCCAGCATGGAGGTGGGTTTCTTCTGCAGCACGTCGAACGTGCGTCCCTTTTCTACCTCTACGATGACAGCATCTACAAGTACGACCACTACACCATCTTGGATCCGATCGTCAACGGCACCGCTGCCGCGAGTCCGTGCAGTATTGGCCAGGCACACAGTGGCGGCTTCAGCCCCGCTGCTGTGCCCCGCTATTGCCCTACGGGTCCCACCACTCCCATGCGAGATAGGGGCGAACCCGAGGAAGACCCTGCTTTCTGGCACCTGATGATGATCCGCGCCCGGCTCATACCGTGTGCTGCGGCGTGGGCACCAGGTGAGGATAACCAGGACATGTTCTGGGCATGGCTTGAGGACTGCGTCCCGTACATCCTGGCGACGCTCCATCTGCCACAGTACGATCACCTCTTCCTTGAGGCGTCCGAGGACACCACCGACGCCCTGCGTCATCGCACCGCGGTCGACATGTGCGAGGACATCTGGCACAGAGCGGGCCCCGACAGGCAGCGCATCAACCGCAACCTCACTCGGATCCAGAGCAGCCGCGAGTACGCCACCCGCTATTTCGGCCTCCTTCTGGAGTACCAGGGCGCTCGTGCCACGCTCGTTGGCCCTGAGGCTTTCATGGCACCTTTGCCGCCATACCTCTCACGGGCCCATGCTCTGCTACCAAGAGGTCTCCCTCCACCCGACCATGACGCCATGGCGTACCTCGCTGATGTTATCCTGCACCAACCGCCAGACATGCTGCCGCTCGTCGAGGCGGAGCTCGCGGCGGCGCCGACGGACGGCACCGATCAGGCCGCAGAAGATCCCGTATCATGGCTGCTCCAGCACATCGCGGCCAGTGATATCGGCAATACTTCCATGGACTCGTTCCACGCGTCGGAGGATAGCCAGGACGACATCGATATCCAGGATCGAGACGGCACGATACCATCAGGCGACTCGGCTCAGCGTGACCGCGACAGTGAGCCTCACTCTGGGCTCGCCCCGTGGCAACGTAGTGCGCCCCACACCTCAGATCAGGCCGACCCTTCTGCGCGGCCTAACGACGATGAAGGCGTCACTGCCGCTGATGTGACTAGCCATTCCACTGCTTCGCCAGCTCATGCCAGGCCGTGCAGTGGCGGCTTCAGCCCCGCTGCACCACTGGCTAGACCTGGACATCCCCAGACCGCAGGAGGTGACAACGTGACTGACTCCAACCCTAGTGCCATCGACCACTGGCAGGCCGACATCGACAACGACCCCATCGATGATGAACACTCAGATGCCAGCGGTCCCCACGAGCCCCAGCACAGCTCAGCGGCATCACGACATTGTGGCTGCCTCATCTGCCTCCTGGTGGCCACGTACGCCATCGCGATAGCAATGCCGTACAAGGACCAGATCGATGGATACTTGCCGACCCCGAGCCGAGACCCCAGCTACCGACAACGACGACGACGCCAAGCGACCGCACCAGGCCCATCGGTGTCCACTATATTCCGACGCAAAACGACATACTATGTCACGTCCACATTGAGGGCCACTCTCAAATGGACCAGCGACAAACTCAGAGATGGTGTCTCGGGCGGAGCCACTGCAGTCGGGAGCGGCTTCGGGGGCGTCCTTAAATGGGCCAGCGGCAAGCTAGGGGCCATAGCCACGGGTGGAGTTGTGTGTGGTCTTCTACTCGTCGGTGCCAAACTCCTTGCCCAGGGAGCTGTCGGACACGTAGGCGCCCGCATATGTGCGCGGGCCCTGGACTCATCCACTGCCCACTGGTGCCTCCGCTGCTGCCAACCGAGCAGGAAGCCGAAGGACGAGGCCACACACAAAATGCCGTGCACGCTCGCCGACGAACACGACGACCAGCAGGTGCACGCACTCCGACATCCGCTGCTACAGGAACACTACGCCGCAGCTGTTGCCGCCGCAGTCGCCGACGTCACCACCGCCACTACCGCCGCCATCGCGGAAGTCACAGCCGCCGTATCGCGAGCCTCGTCGGTCACACCAAGATCGACCAGCCCGACGCCACGAGACGGCTCCAAGAACGGCACGACATTCGGCAACCTACCAACCAACGAGGATGCCACAGCACACGGTAGCGACACCGAGCCAAGGGAAACGAGAGAACGCACCCATGGCAGCCCGTGGTCCATCTTCCGACATGCTGACGCTCGTGGTTCCTCCCCCGACGCGGACACCCAACCACCACGACGGCGAGCACGCTATGCATCACCTGACAGGCCCCAGGCGCCTTCAGGCCCTGGTACGCCTTACACTGCCCTCAAGCCACCGACACGCAACCCACGCAACACCATCCAGCGTGACCCAGCGGTCCCCGAGCCGCCGAAGAGCATACTTAACGCCCTGTACCAAAACGGCTTCGCGCTAGGGAACAGTGGCGTGTCCACTGAGGACATCAAAGACGCTCTACGACTCCACGACCACCCTCGATTCACTCACGACCCAACACTCCAAGTGCTGGGGCCGTGGACGGACATCATGCAGAGGCCACCGAACCGCCTCACTTGGGTGCTGGAAGACTCGGGCGGCAACTCGGGCGAGACAATTTTCCCATACCTCACGTGGGACCTCCGTCAACCCACCACCGACGCGCCCACTGTTTCTGGCATGGGACCCGCGGCGACCTTGCGGCCCGTCTTGCTGCCTGTGGAGGGCACCTCTTGCCAGGCCCCCGCCGTGAAACGAAGGGTCGAACTGGCACCAACGTTGGCCGCACGTACGTGAGCGTGCACCCTTCGCTGGCCGCGTGGTACGCGATACCGCCCCACCCGCCCTACAGTCTCGAAGACGACACCCTCGCGTGGGGACCCATCGCACTCTGGATGTGCGAAGCCACCCAACCACCGCGCGGGGAAAACAGGCACAACTACGTGAAAGGGGAGGCTCACGGAGCGCGCCTCATTTACCCTCGGGTCCTGAGCCTCCTCATCCGCATGGACTGGTGTGCCCCCACAGAAGCTGCTTCCAGGTGCCGTGCCCTCCCACACGCCTATGGCATGGGTGACTGCGCGCACGCCCTCCACATTGCTGGCTACGATCATCCAGATCTCCGTGAGGCGGCTGAAGCTCACGACCAGGAAGCTAGCACCAGGCGCAGATCAACCATCGCGGCAGCATGGCCACCACCGCAGGCGCTATACTCGCCAGAAGCGGCGCGAGCATGGGCCAAACAGCACTACGACACGGAAGCAGCCACCAGGGACGACCCTAATCAGCCTCGACCACGCGTCTCGCTCCACATACTCCAGCTGGACCCGAAACCACTCATCGACCTGGTGTACACGGGCTTGCAAGCTGTCCCCGTGCGGGGGCATCCTGACGCACACGGGTCGCGCCCCAGCGGCTCCAGCCCTGGGGCCGCGTCGGACCCACCACGCACGCACAAGGCAGGCACAGCCTTAGCCCGCAGTCCAGACCCCTCATCGACGTCATCTGGAGTCGACGAACGCCGAACGCCATCCCTCATCAGCGCGGCCGCCGCCCTCGCCCGAGGCCGCGCCCGTGCGCGACGATCTGCCTCTCGCTCGTCACGACAGAGCGACGGGAACTCCACCTCCGACAACAGCGGCATCGAGACGTGGGAGCACATTGTGACGGAGGAGGAGCCGACTGCCTACCACGTCCTCGCCTACCACGTGCGTGATGTGCGGTCCCGTGTCAACGCCCCTGGCATCGAGGTCTGGCTCGACCCTGGTGATCACCACGATGGCGCCTACTTACCGTGGGGGACGACAGTCATGGGCTACCGCGTCATTGACCCTACGGTGGACGGGCGTGACGGCTGGGTCATCCTCCATCATGATCACGGCGACACCACTACTAAGCTCTGGGCACCGACCCAAGTCCACGTTAAGGGGGACGACTCCTGGCGCACCGTCATGGTACCAGCGGATATGGGGCCCCAGTGGATCAGGTGCCATGCCGAGGACGCACGCCTCCCCGCCGAGGTAGTCCGCACTACAGGCCAATCCTGGTTTGCTGACGTCTGGCCCTTGTGGGATCGCCCGAGACCCCACCCAGACGACCCAGGCACAAACGAGCATGCGCTACCGCCCTTACCAGGACGCTGGTCTTGCCTACAGTGTCGATTCCAATGCTGCCAATATTGCGCGGCTCGCCGCAACACACAGCTTGGCACCTCGGGCCAACCAACGTGCCCAGACTGCGGCCGCAGCGGACTGCGTACACTTATGGACTGGTCCACGGACTACTCGTGCAACAGTTGGACGTGTGCATACAGCACCAATAAGAGGGACTCTGACACATGCTGCCTGTCCAGCAGGTGTCCCCACCCTCCCAGGCCACACAACCAGCTCGACGTCCGTGCCACAGGGATGCCGCCGCACATCCTTGCCCGCCAATTCGGCAACGCGCCAGCCCTCCACGACCTCAAGGAACCCCCCCGAGCGCCTTCAGGCCCCGGGGGAGAACCTCCACAACCAGGGCAAGTAGGCTACCAGGGCCAATGGTACCTCCCACCACAGCCGCGGCGTGTCCCCAGGCAGGGATTGCCTGACGGCACAACGCGGCCACCTGGATTCACAGGAACGGGGATGCCCGAAGAACCTTCCCCCGACCAACCGCTTTGGAGGGAAGGCTATGTGCTCTTCAGCCCCCATCAGGCCCTCAAGGAGGAACTCACCTTCAACAAGACGGTCCGCCGACCCTTCTCCCTAGCCATTACCAACATGTACAGGGATCGTGTCACGGTCAGGACCGTCTGCGAGTTGATCGCCGAGCGCACCCACATGACCCGCACCCGCTGGCGAGATGTGGTACTGTACTGGGACGCCGAGGGTGGTCCTGGGCCTCAAGCTCTCGACTACGATATGCGACTCTGTGACGCCATGGTGAGCCGTGCCACGACCGAAGCTGAGCTAAACCACGACCGCAGCAACCGTGGTAGTTTCTGCCTCTACGGACCAGCGCACCAGCGGGCCATCAACATTACGGCGATCTCAGAGCCGCAGAACATCGACTACACGGAGTATGTGCGACGATACTCACCCGTAGGGGAGACCTACCCTGACCACGCCTTCGAGCACGTCTATCGGGGCTGGCAGCGGCCCGACGTGCCCACCATCCTCCCCGACACCCGTCCCCTCTCGAGAGCCGACTGGCAGCGCCACCAACAGCACCAGCAGCGCATCCAGCAGCGGGACCAACGTGATGCACGACAGCAGGGCACACCACGCTACCGCTCCCCTGCGCGAGTCCCGACAGGCGGTAACACGGCCTACGACGGGGTTGCCGCCTACCACCGTGGTCCCATAGGTGCCATGCCTGCGGCTGCTGGAGCAGCCGCCTCCAGCTACGGCCAAGCCCCCAACGCCAGGGTTCACCCAGCGGCCATCGGCTACTCGCGTGCACCCCTACATGCCCTAAGGGCCACCTCGCCAGTGCCAGGGTCCACGCGCGCCTGGGGCCTCTACTCAGGCCGACATGAGGGCCCCTCCAGCAACCAGCCTGCAGTGATAACCCCTGCGGCTTCAGCCCAGGGGGCTGCAACATACCGTGGCAGGGCTGGGCGCCCCGAAGGATGGCGCGATGCGAACGTGCGCGCTTGGCAACCGCGCCAGCACACGCCCCCGCCAAATGTAGCTGCAGCACTGCGCCCTGCCCAGGCCAAACCTGCCCCACCTGTGCGGGAGAGGCAGCCGCTCACCCCGCTCGTCCTCACGCGCATCCAGGCGCATCGCAGCGCCTCCCCGAGGCACAGCGAGGGAAGCGTCCACCACGTCAGCCCCCGCCCAGACGCGGCCGACCCCGACCAGGCCACAGCCACGGCGGAAGGCGGCACAAGCGCCTCTCGCCAGCCCAGCCCATCACCCTGCGCGGCGCCGATCCGATCCCCGAGCAGGGCGGATTCTGAGCGCGCTAATGCCCAGGCGACTTCGCCACGCGACCGTCACACGGGCGGGCGCGTCCCGCGCAGCAGGACCTGCAGCCGCCACAGTTCACGCAAGGCCCCAGGGAGCTCCACGAGCTCGCCGCCTCGCGAGACTCAGGCCGATGCCCGACCCCCCGAAGTGGTGCCACGCTTCGGAGCCAGCGTCATCGACCCTAGCCAGGTCGACCTCGAGCCGACGCCGTCCACGGACCACGAGCCGCAGCTGCCCACCCGCGTGATCGTCCCCATCGACGAGGCGCCAACCTTCGACCCGTTCAAGAACAAGTACCGTGTCAAGAACCTTGTGGCGGGTTTTGGCGGGGGCTCACCGCTCTCACCTCAGAGTCGGGGCGGTGCCCCCGCCACCTCGGCTGCTGCCGCGGCAGCTGCGGCCCCGCGGGGAATCAGCCCTGTCCGCAACGTGGGCCTCACGGCAGCGGGCATGGACGAGGCCCAGCGTCAGGCCTCCGATCGTGCTGCTGGAGCCGTTCCACCAGATGCTGCTCATCAAGACACTGACGGGGCGGGCGTGTCACCGCAGGAGGGACCAGCGGTGGCGCGTGCGCAGTACATGCGCGTGCGTTGTGCCGCCGCCGCGCCTGGCCGCCGCCGCTGTCTCGTTTTTGTCTTTGTGTTCGGCAGGATGGATCGAGGAGTCGCCTCCCTCTCCCACTGCTGCCGTCTCACTTCTCCTCCCCTCGTCCCCTACAGTACAGGAGTGAGGAGGAATTTTCGTGACATTTTTACTAATATTTATGAACCCCCCCTGGCGCAGTGCCGACCGTGTCCCTCCTATATGGTTGGCCTGACGGCGGCTTCAGCCCCGATCAAGCTAGCCCATAGTAACGCCATGAGCTCCTACTGTGGCCAAGCCTCCTACTGGGGCGAGGGTCAAGCTGACCTTCACCGTGCGGGGCGCGCAAACCCCAGTTCCACCGATGGAGACGGGCCAGGTCGCTCCATACACCTCGTCAGCCTTAACATCACCAGTCTCTCAGCGAACTGGCCAACCATCACCGCCCTTGGTGTCGACCACAACGCCGCTGTCATAGCACTGCAGGAGACCCGACATGCCAAGCCGACTAGGCAAGCCATCGCTACCAGCGCCGCCAATCCTCTCCACGGTGGATACCACGCCAGTCTTGGGCCTGACCTTGATCTGGCGCGAGCCCAGCGCAGAGCTGCCCACGGCGGCACTGATCACACCGTTGTGGGCAACACTGGCGCCTCGGGAGGGGTCGCCATTCTCTCTAAGGATGCCATCGTCGACTCCACTGTCGACGACAATGCGCCCTGTATCGCCGCCCTCAAGGCCAAGAAAAGATGGCATGAGGTCTTTCTCCCACTCTGCACTCAACACCGCCGTAGGCGGCGACGAAATAACCATGGGCCCGCGGGGATCTACATAGCGAGCCTTTACGGGATTGCTGGAGGAGACAGCACAGCTCTCTTTCGGCTCGCTGACTGTGCCGCCGCTAGGGTCGGCTCAGCACCCTACTTCATCTGCATGGACGCCAACACGAACATTGACGACAATCCACACCTTCTGCACATGTTGCAGCACGGATGGTCCAACGTCGCTGAGGGCACACCAGACCACACCATGCACACCTATGGCAATATCCCTGATTGGGACCGCGTCACCAAGTGCCCCCGCACTTCGCGCATCGATTATATCATTGCCAACCAGGCGGCGCGATCCCTTGTCACCGACTTCTGCTACCTTCGCGACTTGCCTGCGAAGTCTCACGTTGGCCTGCAGGTCACGCTTGACCTCAGTCGCCTCGACCATACGGCCCGACGCCTTCTTGCCCCTACGCCCTACCCGCCCGACGATGGAGTTCATGAGGGGCACGAGCTGCAAGCACTTGGGACCCTCATCGCTGGGCGATACCAGGACCGCATGGAGCAGGCCGACGCACGAGACGACGTGGAGCGCATGTTCACCCTGGCTAACGAGGCCAGTCATGAGTACCATCTCACCCGTCTACGCGATCTGCCACCTCCACCGCCCCACCAACCAAAAAAGAAGCCCCCCACCATGCACGGGCTCACGCCTACGTTCGAGGATCGACCAGTTGTCCCCCGCGCGTTCCCCACCTACGGAGCTTCCACGATTCACATGAACCGACTGCGCAAGCTCCATCGGCAACTCTGCGAGCTCCGTTTCATCGGACAGCACCACCATCTTGATTGCCGTGCTATTCCCGCCGTACCTCGCGCAGCGCATCGACTGCACGTGGGCCGCGGCCCGCCTCTTATGCCACAAGCTGCGCCCCACGGTTCTCCTGGAATTCCCCGAGGCCTGGGCCCCAGACGAGCCAGTGCCGCACGGGGAGCACCTTGACGTTTTGATCCAACATCTCGACTTAGAGCTGGCGCGACGCGCGAACCGTGCCAAGGCGGAACGCATCAGGATATGGGCCGAGGGCGTCCGTGAGCCAAGCGGGCGAAAGGCGGCCATATACGCACGAGCTGCTGATAGCTCGCCCACGGCGTATCTCCGCACGCCTACCACTCCTGACGATACGCAACTCCACTGCGACACCAACGCCTTCAAACCTGACGAAGCTTGCACGGACGACAGCGACGCTGACACCGAAGCTGGCGGCTTCAGCCCCGGCGACGGTAGTTCGCCCGACACGGACAGCGACGAAGACCACACCCGTGAACCACCACCTGCGCAAGTCCCCGACATCCTCCCTGCCAACGCCATTGTTGCTAACATCAAGGACATGCTGAAGCTCATGGTCGACACCTGGGAGCCCATCTTGGGCAGGTACCGCGCACGTGCGGGACATGATGCCGAAGCCATGCCGACGTGGGCCGACTTCTACGACGAGTACCGACAGGAGCTGCCTACGCCATCACCAGCTACCCCTTTCCACCTCACCGACGACCAACTCATCCACTTCATTCGCACCCGTTCACCGAGACGCGCGGGGGGTCTGGACGGTTGGACTACTAAGGAGGCAAAGGAGCTTCCCGACGACATTCTTCGCCTCTTCGCCAGCGTTCTACGAGCTATGCAACGCACTGGCACCATCCCAGAACCCCTCCTCCACGTCCCAAACCCGTGCCTCCGAAAAGGCCGAGGCGAACTCCCAACGGACCAACGACTTCTCTCGGTGCTTTCCGTTTGGATGTACGCGTGGGAAGCACCAGCTTACCGCAGCCTCACGGAATGGCGGAAAGGATGGACCCACGCCACGAGTTTTGGCGCTGTCCCCAAAGCTACCATTGGGGACGTCAGCACTTCTCTCGCCCTTCGCATCGAACACGCCAGAGCCCTTCTCCTTCCCTTGGCTGGAGCTGCCCTGGACCGTCAGAAGTGTTTCGACTATCTCATCACGGACATATGCCTTAACCTCGCGCTTCACGCGGGGTGTCCCCAAGACATCGTTACTGTCCGCAGAAACTTCTACAGGCGCCACAAACGTTACATCCGCATGAACGGTGCGTACTCTAAGGAACTGGCCAGGACAAACGGTCACCTCCAGGGAAGCTCTTGGTCCCTGGACGACATTAAGCTGCTCATGTGCGTCTGGACCAAGAGACAGCATCGTTACGTGCCGCGGTCACTCAGCACTACTTTTGTTGACGACAGCAACTCCACTACCCACACCGCGCCCGAGTTGCAGAAATCTCTTGATGAAACCGCCAAGTTTGATCGATTTTCTGGTCAACGCATTCATCCTGGAAAAGTGGCGGGGTGGGCGCTTACTGACGAGCTTCACACCGCCGTTACCCAGCTCACCTTGGCGGAACGGCCCTTACGCGTGGTCGACTCCTTCAAGCTCGTCGGAAGTTACATCAACGCCGAGGCAGCGCCGGCTCCAGCCGCGCTCAACCTCACGGCCACCGCTGACGCCCGTGTTCGCAGGGCGACTAGTCGCCTGCCGCGTATTGGCAAGCTCCCATCTCCGATGCGTATTAAGGCGCGGCACGCCCGCTCCCTTGCTGCCAGCGTCTGTACCACGGGCACTGACATCCAAGCCCCATCAGGCCCCGTCAAAACTGCCTACAACCATGCCCTTAAGGCGGCTATCCGCCCCAAGGGAAACAGGTGGGTCGAGTTTTGGACTCTCATGGCCGTGTGCGTCCCAGGGCACGCCCTGGAGATTGACGCCATTATGCAGCGTGAAGTCTTCCTGTGCCTGCGGCGACAGGTCAACCGCGACGCCACTCTTTGCGGCCTCGTCAGGGATCTCCAACACCATGTCCAGACCCTTTTTGGCGGAGGACCTGTTGGACGACTTGTTCAGACGCTTCAGCAGCTCCGTTGGACTTGGCCCACATTTGGCACCATGTACGACGACTGGGGCTGTCAGATCAGTTGGCTGAACCTTCCCCAAAACGCCTTCCTTCACATGCTGCGCGCCTCGCAACGCAGAGCCTTTCTCAGAAAAATCAAGCCACGGCGTCATGACCTTGGTCACCTTGCTTCGGTCAGACAGGGCCTCGACCTTTTCGCCAGCACGTGGCTCGCCCGCACCAAAGGAGCTGCCAAATGCAACGCATGGCAGCTGGCGCTCCTCTTAAACTACCTGTCGGGCGGGGACCACACCCAACAGCGACGTTCTCGATCAAATACGTCCGCTGATCCCAGCCCTATTTGCCGTTACTGTGATGAGGAAGAGGAAACTCAGGAGCACACTGTGCGTGACTGCAAGTGCTGGGCCCGTGAAAGAGTCCCTCTCACCACCCTCATCAGTGACGAGCAGTGGGCCCGTCTTCCTCCGCACACAAGACATTGCGGGCTCTTCGATGAGGACCCAGCCCTCCTCGATCTGCAAGCCGACCTCGCGAGGGACCCGCTACCTCAACCCATACCGCGGCCCCCGCCTGAGGGAGATCCTGCGGCTTCAGCCCAGGACTCCTACACCACTTACCTCGACCACGACACTGGTTGGACATGGGTCTACGCTGCCACGGACGGTGCATGCACCAACCAAGCCATCCCTTTGCTTGCAAGAGCGGGCTACGGCGTCTACTACGGCATCGACCACCGCATGAACTACAGTGCGCGCGTTCACGGCATCACGCAGAACGCACAGCTTGCGGAGACCCTCGCCATTGTCCACCTCACGGCATGTGCTGAACGGCCCGTACACGTCTTCGTGGACAACCAGGCGGTGGTCGACGGCTTCCAAAGGATCATCGACGGACACTCACCTCCGCAGGGCACGCACGTGGAGTTCTGGGAAAAGGTCCACCGATGTGTCATGGCCAAGCCAAACATGTTCCGCGTAGAGAAAGTCGCTAGCCACCAGGGCGACACGGGCATCGACCTCGGGCTCATCGGGCCCATCGCGGAGGAGTTCAATCGTCAGGCTGACGCCCTCGCCACAGCGGCGGCACGTACTCATAACCTCCCAGACGACATCGTTGAAGCTGCCAAAGCACGACACCGCCAAGCGACCGTGCTCCATGGAGTCGCCGTTGCCATCTACGAGCGGAGACATCGTACTCTTCCTCTCCCACACCGCAGGGCTGGGTTCACTGCTGCAGAACTAAACAAAATGGAACCAAATCCCCTGCTGTCTGACCAGGCTCCACCCGCGGCTGGACCAGACATCCCACAAAACCCCGACGAGCTCTGGGCCGAGGCCCAACGGGGGTTATTCGACGAACAGGAGGACGACCCGTTCGGCTTTGGTGGAGGTTTGGACTTCCTGGGCGACGAGTCAGCCAGCGCCAACCCTGCCCCGGCGGGCACCCGCACGGCGCCCCCGACTCCGCCATTGAGTGCGTCAGCCCACCCACATGACAACGCCGTTCCTTTTCAAGACGCTGATGAGCAGGACGATGACCTTTTCAGCCTCGGTGGGGGATCGGACGCTTTGGACGACGGACCAGCCAACGAAAACCCCGCCCCGTCGGGAAACCTCGCAAACCCTACTGCGACGCCGTCCCCAAGAGCGTTAACGCCCACATACGATGATATCGGTCACCGCCAGGACGCCGACCACGACCCGAGTGCCCCCCGAGGATTGGGTGGCATTGAGGACGCACCGCCGACACCACACGCTGCCGACCATGCCGCCCCACCGAGTCACCAACCCTCTACGCGACCGACCTCAGCGGCCTTGCACGGCATCACGACTGGCCCCACCGTGCATACCACTTCACCTCCCATCGTCAGCGACCCGCGGGGGCGGCTTCAGCCCCCCCGCAGGGTACTAAACCAGACAGGCCCTCGTGCCCCACCCACGCTTCCTCCGTTGCTGAGCGAGAGGAAGCGGCTCCCCTGACCTCTCGGGGCGCGGCCCTAGCGGCTCCAGCCCTGGGGTCGCGCCGGCCCCTCCAGTCACCTTTTAAGGGTGACGGACGTCAGCGTTCAGGGTCCCGCACGCCGCTAGCCCACCTGGACAGGCGTACCGAGGACCTCGCCTCTGTCTCGAGATCCTCGGCGGATGTCACTGAGCAGCCACCTCTCACCGACCGTGAAACCGAGCTGTCACAGGCTATGGCTGCCCTTCAGCAGAAGTGCTTAGCTCTCGCCGCGGACCTCGCCGCTGCCCAAGCTCGTCAAGGTCCTCTACTCCAGCGCCTCCACAGCGCTGGGCGAGCCTTCGCCGAGCTGCTCACCACCTCGCCCGATGGTGTCGTGCCGTCACTCAACATCCAAGCTATGTTGTCATCGTTCCGCGGCGCTCCACCTGGTGCCCCGCGCTGATCTCCTCCTTTCTGCCTGCCCGTGTGTACGTGTGGCTCCGCGTCCACGGTGTCAGGGCGTGGGGGCGGGGGGTGCCCCGTCACTGCGCGCCGCTTAGCGGCCAAGCGCCCAACTGGCGGTCCGCCAAGCCGCCTAGCCACGTGCCAGCACGTCGCCTTTCTTGTTGGGGCCTTTTACCTCACGCGGTCTGTCAGGTGAGATCTTCATCGTCTGTCCGCCGTCTGTAGCGTCAGTCGCACTGCGCCGGGGGAGGGGGTTTTGTAGCCCGCCCTCGTATCTTAAGGCTGCACCGCCGCTAATAGTGCTTGCGAGTTGTCGCACCGCAGTGCGCCTCGCGGACGGACCCTGGTCCGCCTACTTGTCCGATCTCTCTCTCTCTCTCTCTCTCTCTCTCTCTCTCTCTCTCTCTCTCTCTCTCTCTCTCTCTCTCTCTCTCTCTCTCTCTCTCTCTCTCTCTCTCTCTCTCTCTCTCTCTCTCTCTCTGTCTTTCTCTCGTTGTCTCTCACTCTCTCTCTTTCCCTTTTGCTCCCACACAGGAATGCCATAGAGGTCTCTGGGCGTGATTGTAGCCCCACTGTTTCGGCAATAACGCCCAAACGCTCGCGCCCACACAGGAATGCCATAGAGGTCTCTGGGCGTGATTGTAGCCCCACTGTTTCGGCAATAACGCCCAAACGCTCGCGCCCATTTCACGGGAGCCTACGACCAAGACCTCACCGTCGGACATCATCAGCGAGAACAGTCAGACCCCGCGTTCAGATTAAATTGGTCACAGGATCAGTCAGACGTAGGTATCGCTGGCACAAGACGATCAGCAAAAAAACGCGACGAAAAACAAGAAAAGGCTGGAGCATCTGCCAATCCCATGAGCTTTACAATTCAGGTGGGAAGAAACCCCAACCCATAAAATTCCCATAAGCCATGTACACACGATGTCATGAGACTCCATATTTCTAAACTCTACACGCCCTGAAAACATGCACCGTAAAAACGATGAGCCCTATAAGGCCTATAGGCCCCATGGCTCGCAATGCTTTGCAAGCCCGATGGGCCAAGTAAAACCGAAAGGGTTCATCCGTTCACCACTACCGAAAAGGTTGGCACCGCGGTTTGGGTGAAAGCCCAAGCTGTCCAGCGCGCGTGGTCACTTGCGCGCTGTAGTGTGTGTGTGTGTGTGTTGTGTGTTGTGTGTTGTGTGTTGTGTGTTGTTTGTTGTGTGTTGTGTGTGCATTGTGTGTGTGTTGTGTGTGTGTTGTGTGTTGTCTGTGTTGTGTGTATGTTGTGTGTGTGGTGTGTGCTGTGTGTGTAGTGTGTTGTGTGGGTTGTGTGTGTTGTGTGTTGCGTGTTGTGTGTGTTGTGTGTGTTGTGTGTTGTGAGTGTTGTGAGTGTTGTGTGTTGTGTGTTGTGTGTGTTGTGAGGTGTGTGTGTGTGTGTTGTGTGTGCTGTGTGCGTGTTGTGTGTGTGTTGTGTGTGTTGTGTGTTGTGTGTGTGGGTGTTCTATGTGTGTTGTGTGTTGTTTGTGTTGTGTGTATGTTGTGTGTTGTGTGTGTGTGTTGTGTGTTGTGTGTGTGCTGTGTGTGTTGTGCGTGTTGTGTGTGTGTTGTGTGTGGTGTGTGCGCGGTGTGTGCGGTGTGTGCGGTGTGTGGTGTGTGTGGTGTGTGTGGTGTGTGTGGTGTGTGTTTTGTGTGCGTGCTTGCGTGCGTGCGTGCGTGCGTGCGTGCGTGCGCGTTGTGTGCGTGCGTGCGTGCGTGCGTGCGTGCGTGCGTGCGTGCGTGCGTGCGTGGGTGTGTGTGTGTGTGTGTGTGTGTGTGTGTGTCTGTGTGTGTCTGTGTGTGGGTGTTGTGTGTCCTCTGTTGTCTCTGTGTAGTCCTCTGTGTGTGTGTGTGCTGTGTGTGTGGTGTGTGTGTGTGTGTTGGTGTGTGGTTTGTGAGAGTGTGAGAAGTGTAGTGGCGAGTGTCGATAGCGGTTGAGTTGTGCAGATACTGAAGCTGACGGGCTCGTGTGCGTGCGTATGTGGTGTGTGTGTGTGTTTGTGCGGTGTGTGTGTTTTATGTGTGTAATGTGCGCGTATGTGGTTGCGTGTGTGGTTGCGCGCGTGGGTGTGTGTGCGTGTGGCATGTGTATGTATGTGTAATGTTATGTAGTATTATATATATATATATAGTATATATATATATATATATAGATATATAATATATAAATATATATATATAATATGCACATAGATGTAGTATTATGTATATATGTATAAGGCATATATATGCATATATATATATAATATATAAATATATTTATATATATTATATATAATATATTATATATATATAGGGTGGGGGGCATGAGATATATCCTGTGTGTGTGTGTGTGTGTGCGTGTGCCTGTGGTCTTGTCTGTGTCTGTTGTCTGGTGTGTCTGGTGTCCACATACACACATCATTTTATATACATTTTATAACATATAAGATGATGTGTGTGTATGTGGTTGTGTGTGGTGTGTGTGTGTGTGTGTGTGTGTGGTGGTGTGTTGTGGAATGCGTGTGTGGTGTGGTGTTAGTCAATGCGTGTGTGTGCAACGTACATTATTGTTCTACCTATTACATGCATATATATATATATATATATATCATATATATATTAGAGAGAGAGAGAGAGAGAAGAAGAGAGAGATATAGATCATAGATCAATGGAACATATAGATTTATGTGTATGTGTAATATTATAATATTATATTAGTATGTGTGTGTGTGTGTGTGTGCGTGTGTGTGTACTATGTGTGGGTAGTTTAGCGTAAGTCCGAGTAATTCTACAGATTGTGCAAGTACATGTTTAAGATGGTAATAACCTCAAAGAGGGTCTAAACATTGTATCGAGAGTAACGTGTTTTTTTTGTTCGGCGTTCTAATTTGCGTGTAGTGCGTTGCAATTGACCGATATAGGTTTTGGGGTTATCATGTTCAGTGGTTCCGACAAAAATTTCTAAGTATCATGGCAACAGCAAGCAATTTAAAAAGTTTTGTTCGTGTGTCTGATTGTATTTTTTAACAAGAATATAGCAGAGTTGTGTGTACAAGTTCATTTGAATAGTGCATTGATTGATACGAACGCGGCGGTTTCACAGAAACGTCGAGTTTTTCATATATAAAGTAAGTATTTCTGTTTTAATTAAGTGTAGTTTTTGTTTTTATATTACGCATATTTTGAATTTCTTCTCATTGTTAGGGGTCGTGTTTAAAGTATGTGTTTCTGTAGTATCTAATATGTTCCAGCATTTCAATAGAGTTTCAATCTCACATCGAAGACACATCGTTGATTTCAATTCTATATTGGAATAGTTCTTATTTGATTTTTATTCCTTTACGCGGTTCCCTAAGCAGTTCCGCATTATGTTCGATTTTTGTCCCAGAGTAAATGTTTCGCGATTTGTTTTTGTCAGCGTTATGAGCGGGTATACCGTGAAACAGTTCTAACAGTCATTTTTTCGATTTAGTTTTCCAGTTTGACAAATTGTTCGATACCCAGTTTTTTTTGTTTGCATCATAAAATTTATTTCATTCTTTTTTTTTTCCAGTTTTGTTTCGTTTTCTGAATTTGCGTCTTAATTTTTTGTTTCCCCAGTTTTTTTTTTTTGTTTTCGTTTATTGAGTTGTTCCTTGTTTTTGTTTTTTTTTGTTGTTTATTGTTGTGTTCCTCGTCAGTTTTGTTTGCCATTTTTTTTTCTGTTTTGGCTTAGACAACAGTTTTTTTTTTGCTTATGTAGATGCAATTTTGTTTTTTACGCGATTTTACAATTCCGACATGTTCAGAAAGAAGAAAATATCGTTGTAAAAGAATAGAGGTTCATGGGATTTCCGGCAGTATTTAGGTTCATCCGTCGAGATGCCCTTAGCATCAGCATACGAGTTGTATTGTCAGATTTTAATGTTTAGTAATTATCATTATGTTGCAAAGAATCATGTAATTATTGAGTTCAAAGAGCATTGTTTTTCGATTTTGATCGACTGGTTGATCGTCGCGTTGTTGTCCAAGCCGCAGTCGGGGCTTCAACCCCGGCCCGAATTTTTCGAGCCCCCTAGCCCGAATTTTTCGAGCCGCCTTACCTCGGAGTTTCGAGACGCCTTAACCGGCTATTTTCGAGCCGCTTACCTCCCGCTGTGTCTCCCGTTTCCGTCGGCCTCTTTTTGTGCTGCTCCCTCTCAACCCACGTTGCACGAATTTTTTAGGCGTTTTGAGCCATCGAATTCGTATTCTCTCCCTCCGGGCGGTGGCTCTGGCAGCTCCAGCCGACGCCGTCCATTGACGGTACCCATCTCACCATGTCTACTTCAATTTACGGTCTTTTAATGCTCATTCAGGCGAGCTGTCGGCAAGACTGTCTCTCTTTTTTTCCGCTGCTCACGTCGTCTGTATCACCGAAACTTGGTTTAATTTTTCGCTTTGGCGCCTCAGCTATCTGGTTGCAGTTTGCTTGCGAGACGCGATAGTCACCAGCAGGCCGGTGTAGCCATTTTGTGCACGAGACTCTGAATGGCGTTTGCTCTGCGCTTCTCAATTCACCCTCGGCGGAAATATGTTGGATTCTTGTCCATTGCGCGTCCGGACCATTCTTTTGGGCTGCATGTACAGACATCCCCAGTATGGAGAAGTAGATTTTTTGCGAACCTTTACTTGTGAGTATGCTCGTCTCAGTGCGCAGGCTGTCGGTGCTATTCGCGTCGGCGATTTTAACGTGCCATACACATTGGCGGTACAGTCATTCTGTCACTCCCAGTCTGTTTTTTTGCTCGGCAGATCATCCACTGTTCTCAGTTCCAATCGCCACTCGCGCCTTGCGTCGGCGAAGCCAGCTGGCAAAGAGAGGCAGCAGCTGGGGGGGCACGCCGGGGGACTGCAGCTTCGCACACAAGATTTCAGAATCGACTCGGTCGAAAGCGCCAGAAACATCAGAGCAGTATAGCAAGATACGGGAGCCAAGAGAGGAAGGAGCCAGGACAGGACGTAGAATAAAATTGCGTCTCGTGCCCCATGTTCGCTACGATAAGCAAACTGCGACGGTCCATAAGCACCTAAACGCTCGAGGCGCGGCACAAACAGGCTACCGATGATGCGTTCTGCTTTAGATAATTGCGATGTTAAGTGCAAACCTCGATAGTTGTTTGGGTCTGACAGAGCCCGGCTTGTGGAGAGGGAAGATCCAGTGTACGCACCAGGAAACTGGCAGGCCAGCTTTCTCGCCCGTTCAGCATGGAAAACATGGTTTTCCAGGGCAGTGTGTGGGGGCCGCCTTTTTGGAACACCTTTTTCGCTGACGCTTGCATGCCATCCGGGCAGAGTGCAGTGCTTTCAAGAGGGTATGTTTGCAGACGACCTTAATGCATGGCGTGCTGTTTCCACGAGCGTCTCAGATGTGGACGGTTTTTCTTCCCTGCGCCGGTGCCAATCGTCCCTCCACACCTGGGGCCGCGCGAACAGAGTACAGTTTGACGCGGACAAAGAGAATTTTCATATTTTGTCACGCGCGCAGCCTGCTGGAGACGATTTCAAATTGTTAGGTATTTGGTTCGATACCAAACTTCTCATGTCCAAGGCCGTCGACAGCTGCGTTGTAGAGTGCTCTTGGAAAATACAGCGACTACTGCGCACCAGAACCGATGCGGAATTGATCGGTTTATTTAAGGCGCACGTTTTGTCGTACATTGAATACAGAACCTTAGCCGTGTATCATGCTTCGTCTTCTGTGTTAGCTCCTCTCGACGCTCTCCTTTTTCGCTTCCTGCGTTCGTTGAGTGTGACAGACGCGGACGCTTTGTTTTATTTTAATCTGGCGCCCCTTTGCACTCGTCGTGACATAAGCATACTCGGCGTCATTCACAGAGCTGTTCTGGACTCGGTCCTCCGTGCTTTCAGAACTTCTTTAAGCTGGATACGGCGCCGCCGCCGGCCAGGGCTCCCAGAAGACACAGACACCATTTGGTGGAGCCGCCCTTCACAGCGCCAGATTTTCTCCTACGTTCAGCGATTGGTGCCGTTCGCATATATAACCTTCTCCCTGACTTTATTTTTTCCGCTCGTGGTGTCAGCGTATTTCAATCTCGCCTTCAAAATCTCGTGCGTGCTCGTGCGCGCCTTTTTGACGACTGGCCGGTTTCGTTTTCCCCCCGCCTCCCGCTGGCTTCGCACCCGCTCCGTGGGTGTCGGGATTGGCGTGGTTAGCTCTTCCTTTCTCTCGTCTTCCCTCTTCTCCCCCCTTCTTGCTCCTCTCCTTTCCCTCCTTCTTCCTCTGCTTTGTGCTTCTCTTTTTGACAGTCGTAGCCGTGCTGCCTTCACTTACTTGAGCGTGTGGTGAGACTCATCTGCTGTTACGAGATACATAGAAAAAAAAAGAAAAGATGCCGCTGATCTTGAACCACGACGACGGACACAGGACCCAGGGGCCGCTGACAATTCGTTTGACGAAGGACGGAGTAGAACTGACAGAATTCAGGTGACACGGTAAGCGAGCCTCCCAACATTTCTATTTCAGCGAAAGCTTCGAATAAGAAGGTCAAAACATTCCCTCGAAGTCAGTGCTGGATTTCTCAAACGCCTTAGAATTGCAATCCTTGACAACACGATTTTTAAAATCGGTTCCAACAGTCACACTAGAACTGGCGGTTTGTTTCAATTTCAATTGCTTTCCGCAAGGCACAATCACGATGTTTTTGGTGTTTAGTTTTTGCGGGTTTCACGGTGATGTTGCCAACGACAAGGTTGTGGAGAAATTAGAAAGAGCAACCTGTCGATTCGCCACATCCATCGACTTGATCAGCAAGATTTGTTCCTTGGAAAGGCCAGACGCAGGACAAGCTTCCATTGCGTCGAGAGGACTGCGTACGTCAGCAATCTCGTCTTTGAAGGGATCGACAGCTTGAGAAATCGCAACCCGCGTGACCTTCATGATTTCGATTTTGTTTCTCGTCGTCCGTCTTTTCCTCTTTTTTTTCTTGCCCCCAATTTGTGTTCCAGCGGGTGCGCCGTGTTGATTTCAATCAGAGATCCATCTCGTTTTTTTCCCAACCGAATTCGCTTCCCGGCAGGTTGTTTCACCGAACCCCACCATTTTCTTTCTAAATATCGACGGTTTTTACAGTCATCGTGCCGAGCTTGAGGCTCGTTTGTCTTTCTTCCCACCGTCCTTTTGCTTGTTTTGATCAATAAGAGCAACCTTGACAGATCATGTCCGACACCGAGCCTGAGCGGGTATTCTTTGATTGACCGTAGGGATAGAAACGCCCGCGGGGTGGAGTTCTTTTGCCATCGACAGAACACTGAAACGATTTTAATTGCATGTTGGTCCCGTCCGTCAAAGGACCAGCTCGGGGCACTAATCTTCTCGATCTTGTTGAAACAGATCTTCACGCGCAGATTGAGTACGCGGTTTTTCCCAAGATCGCCGACCACTCTCTCGTTTTCTGTTTTTTTTTCGCTTTTTCCCCTCCTTCCGCCTACGGTCGTGCGCCGAGGATGGAAATATTCGGAGGTTTCCTGGTCGTCGCTAAGACGCCGTCTAGATGAGGTGCGGCTGAAAGCACAGGCCGAGGGTTCGGCAGACATTCCATTTGCAGTCCGAGCTTGCAGCCATGCTATGTTGAAAGCTTTTCACGATTATATCGGGCGCACTCGTGCTAAGGTTCGCTCGATCCGATCTGGCAGCAAAGGCTGGTGGAAACTGTCTCGTGATTTAATGTGTAAAATTTCCAAGGAAGTTTTGCCGCCTCTTCGAACTCCAGACGGCCTTGTCCAGGCGGCCGACAAGGCAAACGAATTTGCACGATCTTTTGAAGCAAAATGGTTGAGTCCAGTTTTAATCCCCACAGCGTTTTCCCTTCTCCCTCCTCCCTCCTCGCCTTCCCTCGGTCTCCCTCCTCTCCGTCTCCGTTCCGCTTCGAAAGTCTTGAAGGATTTGTGCATTGAGTGGCACTGGGCCGGACTTGATCCCAGCTCGTGTTTTGAAGGTGTGTTTTCAAGAATTGTCTTTTCCCATTGTTCTTCTCGCTCGTCGTGTTCTGTCGTGCGCAGAGTGGCCGCGCTGTTGGACCATCCACTGGATTCGCCCTCTTTTCAAAAACAGGTCGAAGCACGACGCTGGCAATTACAGAGGAACCCATCTTACTTCGCAAGTGTCGAAGGTCGTGGAGCGGCTGATTGCTTCTTCGTTTGTGCCCCGGCGGGAACTGAGTTATGGTGATTTTCAATTTGCTTACACTCCCGGCAGAGGATCGAGAGATGCGACTGTTTTTCGTTCTGACCTGCCTCGTCGCATTCGGCGATGGGAGGCGAGTTGCTGTGTGCAGCTCCGACGCTGCTGGTGCGTTCGACAGAGTCTCAGCCGACCGCTTAAAAGCCAAATTAGGAGCTTCTGGTTTGCATCCCTCCGTGTTGGCTGTCCTCAGCAGTTGGCTGGCGCCACGCACGGCGAATGTAGTTGTTGAGGGTGCACTCTCTCGTGCGATCACCATGACTGATATGATATTTCAAGGCACTGTTTTGGGCCCTGTTCTGTGGAATGTCTTTTATTCCGACTCCAAAGAGGCCGTCCGCAGTGTAGGTTTTCAAGAAATCATATTTGCTGATGACCTCAATGCGTTTACAGTTTTAGAGCGAGACGAGACAAACGCAGAGGCCTATGCGGCAATGCGCGAGTGTCAGAACAATTTGCATTCCTGGGGGCACGCAAACGGTGTAGTTTCTGATGTTTCTAAAGAAAGCATGCGGATCTTATCTCATTCTTGGCCGCATGGTGACAGTTTCAAGTCTTTGGGGGTCACATTCGACAGCAAGCTTCTCATGGGAGATGCCATTTCTGAGTGTGCTTGCGAAGCAGGCTGGCGCTCCCGGTCTATTTTAAATTGTCGCCGTTATTATAACACTCGGGAGTTGATTTTTCTGTACAAAAGCCACATCTTGTCGTATATTGAATACCGGACGGCAGCCATTAGCCACGCTTCATCTACCGCGCTGTCTGTTTTAGACTCGGTGATAGTATCGGTTTCTCCGAGCGCTTGAAGTATCCGAAGAATCAGCACTGAAGGACCACTGTTTGGCTCCGCTATCTGTCCGCCGGGATATTGCTATCCTTGGCCTTATCCACCGTAGTGCCATTGGTTTGGGACCTCTCATGTTTTCCCGTTTCTTCCGCCCCGCCTTTCCCCCTTCTCTGTTCCCCCTCGTTCCTCCCGCTCCCGCTCTTCGCCCCTCCACAGCAGGCAACTTCAAGATCCATGCAGCGCCTCTGCGCCAGATTATGTCCGCAGGTCTCCTCTTGGAGGCGTCCGGTTGTACAATATCTTACCGGAGGCAATCGTGCGCCAACCTACTGTCCACGATTTTCAATGCATGCTTCAGTTGTTTCTGTGCTCCCGTGCCCGCGCGGGAGACATCCAGTGGAAGGTTTTGCTTTCGTGGCGTCAGCCGTTCGCCTTCCGCCCTCTTCTGGCTCATCGCGCGTGGGCGCCGGCCTAGTTTGTCCTTTCTCGCCTTTCCCTCCCCCTCCCTCCCCTCCGTCCCCGTCCCTCCCTGTTGATTTTTTAGTGCAAAGGGTCTCCCTTCCGATCGGTGGCCGTTTGTTCGCCTGTCTGAAGAAGGCTAGTGGTGAGGAGTTCATGCATGTCCGAGGCTGATAATAAAATAACAAAAAGAAATTGTCAGATCAGTTTTATTGCGAGATTTCGATGTGAGTCATTTCCAGCAATCATCATTATGTTGCAAAGAAACATGTAATTCTTGAGTTTGAAGAAACTGCTAGGAGCATTCTGCTTCGATTCTGAGTAGTTTTGCGAGTGCTAGGCGTTTTAATTTAGCGCCAGCGGTAAATCGTCACCCTTGGTTACCGCCAGGAGATTCGAGATTTCCTTTGTTCATTGGCAGTTCGAGTTAAATCATGAAAACCAATGCCGTCTCCAAAGATTCAGCAGGGCACGAATAGTGTTTTAGCCCGAGCGTTTACAGCAGATTGAGTTTAGATGGTTGAATTTTGAATTCGCGCTTCTGATCATTTCTCTCATATTGTTTTCATTGTTGTGTAGTTTATTTGCAACCCGCAATACATAATATTTGCAGAACTCCGCAGAGTACAACTAGTGTTTCAGCCCGAGCGGTGACAGCATATTGATTTCGGACGTCTAGATATTATGAAATAGTGCGCCTGCTGATGATTTCGTTCCGATTTGTGCGTTTAAGAGTTTGAAGTTTATTAATAAGTCAAGACAATAGCACAGTACGGATATGTTTTCGGCCCCAACGTTGATAGCAGATTGTTTCCAGGCGTCTATATTTAGAATTATCGCGCTTTATGATTTTTCCAATTGGTGAGTCGAATAGTTGTGTAGTTCAATTAAGTAAAAATAAAATCATCCATCTCCCAGAAATAACAGAATAAGTTTTTTTTGTTTTTTCCAGAGTTCTAGAGGCTGCAGACGAATGCGCCTGATGATTGGGTGGGGTGCCATTCGCGCAAGGTCCGCTGCGTAGACGATTTTTCGGCGTCTCATATAAATGCAGCGGTTTCTGTAGGCGGATAGTGCAGCACATTTTGGATAGTTCCGTGGTGCTGCGCGAGATCAGCTTGGCAGGTGCTGGCGGAGCCGCCCTGCGCAAGGAAGATTTCGTGAGCGCATTCAAAACTTTGCCGCTGGCCAGTTCCCACCTGCATTTTGCCGTGGTGATTTGGGATGCTGCCGAGGAGCGCGGGCAGGGCCTGCAGCTGCTCGCGTGTCGCTTTTGCGCAGGCGTCTGTTCTTAACTGGGAACGATTTGGCGCTGCAATTTTTCTTGCCAGCTAGCCTCCGGCGCGCCGGAATTACTCTTAAGGTTCCAGCAACTAGCTAAGGGAAGCTCTGCGAGTTATGCTGTGTCTGCCTGTCGAGTTATCAGGCCTGTAGCTGCAATATTATTGTGAAGAGATGTGGAGAAAGCGATTTGTATAAACCCATGCAAATCATGCACTGAGTTCTGAGAAATCGTCATACTGACAATTTCAGCACTCATCGGCGGAAAAACAGTTCTACGAGGGTCCCGGCAGTGACTTTGTTGACGGTTTACCGCCGGCTGCCAGTTCATCCTGAGAATCGAGATTTCGTTTCCTGGTGTCGATCATGGCGCTTTCGGTGGTGCAATTCTCAGATGTCTAGGTGCAGTAATCCGATCAAAACATGAGTCGTAGAGCTTCCTTAATAGCGTTAGCGGCGAAGCTAGAAGAGTAATTCCGGCGCGCTGGGGGGCTAATTGGCAAAAAAGTATCGACGGACATTTTGTTTTTTTTAAACAAATTGAAATTGATTTTCCCGAAATTCAACAATTCGTTAGAGTTCTAGTATTTTTCGCCCCATTTTATGTTATTTAGTGTCATCTTGGCAGTTGCTGTCGGTTCTATGTACTTAACTCGAGCTGTAGGAGCATTACAGATCTCGTATGCACACCTAATCGATCAGAATTATCAAGCGCGTTCGTCTCCAGCATCTAGAGGTCTGAATTCGGTCTGCTACCAGAGCTAGGTCTGCGAAGCTATTCGTATTGTACTAATTTGTCAGGGATGATGATGATGAGTTTCTTGATTTAACTCGAGCTGCAGATGAGCTACAGAGCCGTTGGGCACAGCAATCGTAAGGGAATCGTCAGGCGCGCTAGTCTAAAGTATTTGGACGCCTGAAGTCGGTCTGCTATCAGAGCTGGTCTGAAAAACTAGTTATACTCTGCTATTTTTTTAGAGATCGTGATGGTTTTGTGGGTTTAATTCGATCTGCAGATGAGCTATAGAGCTGTTTGGTACAGAATCGAAAGGAATGTATTAGACGCGCTAGTTTCAAGTATCCAGATGTCCGAACTCGTCACGCTTTCAGAGTTCGAACAAAAAGACTATTCGTACTTCCTTTTTTTCCAGAGGTGCTTTTTCCTCACTCCTTCTTGTCCTTCACATACTCTTTCATGAGACCGCGCCCTGGCGCGCGCAATGCGAGATTGCCTCGCTCGCATTGCAAGAGGAAGCTCTACGACTTCCCGGCGGTAACTAAGGTTGACAGTTTACCGCCGGTTCCCAGTGCGTTAGGGCTCGGCCCTCCCCAACTTCGTCGTTTCTCCCGACCAGCCCCTCCCTTCCTTCCTCCCTCGTGCTCCTCGCCGCCACCGCCTCCGCCGGCAAGAGCCGATTTTCCAGTCGCCAGATTTTGTGTTGAACTCGGCCGTAGGTATGGATGGTGATCACAAACCCATCGAACGAAAATCTTAACCGTACGTAAAACACAACGTAAATACACAGCGTGAGTAAAACATAATACGCAACGTAAATACACAACGTCAGCAGAACATAAGACACAGCGTAAATACACAACAGCACGCATATACACAGCGTAAATACACAGCAGCACGCATAGACACAGCGTAAATACACAACAGCACGCATATACACAGCGTAAATACACGACAGCACGCGTGTGCACAGCGTAAATACACAACAGCACACATGTACACAGCGTAAATACACAACAGCACGCATATACACAGCGTAAATACACAAAAACACGCGTATACACAGCGTACATACAACAACGCGCGTACACACAGCGTAAATACACGCCAGCACGCATATGCACAGCGTAAGTACACAACAGCTCGCGTATACACAGCGTAAATACACAACAGCACGCGTATGCACAGCGTAAATACACAACATCACGCGTATACACAGCGCGAATACACACCAGCACGCATATACACAGCGTAAATACACACCAGCACGCGTATACACAGCGCGAATACACAACAACACGCATATACACAGCGTGAATACACAACAGCATGCGTATACACAGCGCGAATACACACCAACACGCATATACACAGCGTAAATACACACCAGCACGCATATACACAGCGTAAATACACAACATCACGCATATACGCAGCGCGAATACACAACAGCACGCGTATACACAGCGTAAATACACACCAGCACGCGTATACACAGCGTAAATAGACACTTGCTCGCGTATACACAGCGTACATACACACCAGCACGTATATGCACAACGTAAATACACAACAGCACGCGTATACACAGCGTAAGTACACAACATCACGTATATACACAGCGTAAATTCGCAGAGATACTCCAGGCTGCGCGAATGCAGAACGTTTCGCAGCGTATATATATTCAACACCAGTCACAAACACAACGTAAATACACGACACCGCTCACATACACAACGTAAATACACAACGCCGCACGTATTCACAGCGTAAATACACAGCACTACGCCGCGATGCGCGAATGCGAAACGTAGATGCAGAACGTTGCGCACGTTCGCAACGGGAAAACACATTATGCAACACCACGCATACACACAATGTAAATACACAACACTTCGCAACCCCACTGAAACGGTTTGGGCTGTCGCAGCAAAGCGGCGCGAAAGTGAGAGCCGAAACGCGTTGCCCGCCCCTTCACTCTCATCCGCAATTGCGGAGTGCTAGGTACGCAGAGCCACGCATGCAGACAACGCAGATACACAGCGTAAATACACAACAGCAGTCATATACACAGCGTAAATACACAGCACGCTTACACACAGCGTAAAATAACAGCACTACGCGACACACGCGACACCACGCACAGGACGCAAACACACACAGCGTAAATACACAACGCACATACACAACACCACAGCGTGCGTACACACAGCGTAAACGCACAGCGTGATACACAGTGTAAAAACACAACGCGCATACACGTCGTGCTTTACGTTGTGTTTTTACGTTGTGCATTACGTCGCGCCGCGTTGTGTATTTGCGTTGTGTATTTGCGTTGTATTTTCCGCTTGGTTTGCGACAACTCTCCAGCGTCGTCGGAGCGGCCTGTGCAATCGTTTCAACACCTTCCCACTTCCCTGCTTCGGGAGTACGCGTCTCACTACAGGGATTGGACGGCTTCCTTCTCGCCCAGAGTGCCGCTTGCACACCGCTCTCTGCGCGGCTGTCGAGACTGGCGCCCGGCATAAGGTTTCCGCACTTCTCCTCTCTCTTATCCCTCCCTCCTCTTCCCTCTTTCCTCCCCCCTCCCGCCCTCCTTCTTTCCTCTGCTGCTGTCGTCTGCGTCGTCGTCGTCGTCTCCCTCCTCCTCCTTGTCCCTTCCCCTCCGGCCACCCTGCGTGGATCGCAGCGCGCGCGCTTTGCGCGATTGCCGCGCTTGGGCCTCTCTTCTCGCCTGCCTCCTCCCCTCCCTGCTGCCTGCTCGCTTGCTCGCCTCTTCCCCCCCCCCTCCCTCTCCTTCCTCCCTTCTTCCCTCCCTCCCTCCTTCTCTCCTCCTCCCTCTCTCCTCTCCTTGGCTTTCCCTCGCACGCCATGGTATTTTGCGCTTTGAAGATTGGTTAATTTTTTCGGCCGGTGGCGCTGTCTCCGGACCTTTCATGGAAATGGTGAGAGTGCACTGCTTCTCAGAGGTCGCATGGAAAAAAAACCGTGGTCGACGTTATCGCGATACAGCGCCAGCCCAAACTTGGTTTAGTAAAGGGAGGTTTGTCCACCGCTGATAGTTGTGGTGGGATCGGCACTCGTCCCCTCCCTCCCCTGTCGTTGGCCCTAGCTCCCTCGCCCCCACCGGAGTGTTCTTGCTTTCGTAGTGGTGACGGTGCTGGTTGTTCGTTCCCTCCTCTCCCTCGGCCTTGGCCTCCCTCGCTTTCGTTGGCGTTGTGATCGTGATCGGCGCTCGCCTTCTTTTTAAATTGCCTTTGCCCTGGCCTCAGCGCGGTGGAAGTTTTTTATTCTCTTGATGGTGGTGGTCGCGGCCGCCCGGGCCCTCTCCCAGAGCCTTCGGTTGGTGGTCGTGGTCGAGACGTTCGTCCTCTTTCGCTGGCTCCGGTCCCACCCTCTTCGCTCACCCAGGCCCCGGGGCACCATCTATTTTCGTAGGGGTGAAGGTTGGTAGGTCTCCTCCCTGGCACGTCGGTTGGCGAATTGGCCGTTTTCGGTCGGTTCGCTAGCGTGCCGCGCGGCCGTCAGTTTTTCAGGTCCGCTGGTTTCGGATTCTATCAACATTGTCATCGGCATTACCAACATCGACGCCGTCATTGGCCTTGCCATCGTCGGCGCCACCATCACCACCACCTTCACTGCTACTACCATCATCTTTGTCGCCGTGGTCGAGGTCATCGCGATACAGCGCCAGCTCAAACCTGGTTTACTAAAGGGAGGTTTGTCCACCGCTGATAGTGGCGGTGGTGATCGGCACTCGTCCCCTCTCTTTGGCCCCAGCTCCCTCGCTCCCCCCGGCCCCGGAGTGTTCTTGCTTTCGTAGTGGCGACGGTGCTGGTCGTTCGTCCCTTCCTCTCCCTCGGCCCTGGCCTCCCTCGCTTGCGTTGGCCCCAGAGTGCTTTTCTTTTTTCGTGGTGGTGGTGGTCGTGATCGGCGCTCGCCTTCCTTTTGGTCTGCCTCTGGCCCTGGCCTCAGCCCCCTTCGATCTTCCTAGCCGTGGAAGTCTTTTATTCTCTTGATGGTGGTGGTTGCGGCCGCCCGGGCCCTCTTCCCAGAGCCTTCGGTTGTGGTGGTCGTGGTCGAGACGTTCGTCCCTCTTCCATTGGCTCCGGTCCCAGCCTCTTCGCTCACCCGGGTCCCGGAGTGCCATCTATTTTCGTAGGGGTGGAGGTTGGTAGGCCTCCTACCCTGACACGTCGATTCGCGAATTGGCCGTTTTCGGTTCGCGAGAGGGTCGCGCGGCCGTCAGTTTTTGCGGGTCCAGGTCCGCCAGTTTCGGACTCTATCAACACCGTCATCGGCATTACCAACATCGACGCCGTCATTGGCCTTGCCGTCGTCGGCGCCACCATCACCACCACCTTCATTGCTACTACCATCATCTTTGTCGCCGTGGTCGAGGTCATCGCGATACAGCGCCAGCCCAAACCTGGTTTACTAAAGGGAGGTTAGTCCACCGCTGATAGTGGTGGCGGTGGTCGGCACTCGTCCCCTCTCTCCCCTGGCGTTGGCCCCAGCTCCCTCGCTCCCCCCGGCCCCGGAGTGTTCTTGCTTTCGTAGTGGTGACGGTGCTGTTCGTTCGTCCCCTCCTCTCCCTCGGCCCTGGCCTCCCTCGCTTTCGTCGGCCCCAGAGTGATTTTTCTTTTTTCGTGGTGGTGGTGGTGGTGGTCGTGATCGGCGCTCGCCTTCCTTTTGGTCTGCCTCTGGCCCTGGCCTCAGCCCCCTTCGATCTTCCTAGCCATGGAAGTCTTTTATTCTCTTGATGGTGGTGGTCGCGGCCGCCCAGGCCCTCTTCCCGGAGCCTTCGGTTGTGGTGGTCGTGGTCGAGACGTTCGTCCTTCTTCCCCTGGCTCCGGTCCCAGCCTCTTCGCTCACCCGGGCCCCGGAGTGCCATCTACTTTCTTAGGGGTGGAGGTTGGTAGGCCTCCTACCCTGACACGTCGATTGGCGAATTGGCCGTGTTCGGTTCGCGAGAGGGTCGCGCGGCCGTCAGTTTTTGCGGGTTCAGGTCCGCCAGTTTCGGACTCTATCAACACCGTCATCGGCATTACCAACATCGACGCCGTCATTGGCCTTGCCGTCGTCGGCGCCACCATCACCACCACCTTCATTGCTACTACCATCATCGTTGTCGCCGTGGTCGACATCGCGATACAGCGCCTGCCCAAACCTTGTTTAACAAAAGGGAGGTTTGTCCACCGCTGATAGTGGTGGTTGTGAGCGGCACTCGTTCCCTCTCTCCCTTGGCGTAAGCCCCAGCACCCTCGCTCCCCCCGGCCCCGGAGTGTTCTTGCTTTCGTAGTGGTGACGGTGCTGTTCGTTCGTCCCCTCCTCTCCCTCGGCCCTGTCCTCCCTCGCTTTCGTCGGCCCCAGAGTGCTTTTTCTTTTTTCGTGGTGGTGGTGGTCGTGATCGGCGCTCGCCTTCCTTTTGGTTTGCCTCTGGCCTTGTCCTCAGCCCCCTTCGATCTTCCTAGCCATGGAAGTCTTTGATTCTCTTGATGGTGGTGGTCGCGGCCGCCCGGGCCCTCTTCCCGGAGTCTTCGGTTGTGGTGGTCGTGGTCGAGACGTTCGTCCCTCTTCCCCTGGCTCCGGTCCCAGCCTCTTCGCTCACCCGGGTCCCGGAGTGCCATCTATTTTCGTAGGGGTGGAGGTTGGTAGGCCTCCCACCCTAACACGTCGATTGGCGAATTGGCCGTTTTCGGTTCGCGAGAGGGTCGCGCGGCCGTCAGTTTTTGCGGGTCCAGGTCCGCCAGTTTCGGACTCTATCAACACCGTCATCGGCATTACCAACATCGACGCCGTCATTGGCCTTGCCGTCGTCGGCGCCACCATCACCACCACCTTCATTGCTACTACCATCATCTTTGTCGCCGTGGTCGAGGTCATCGCGATACAGCGCCAGCCCACACCTGGTTTGACAAATGGGAGGTTTGTCCACCGCTGATTGTGGTGGTGGTGATCGGCACTCGTCCCCTCTCTCCCCTGGCGTTGGCCCCAGCTCCCTCGCTCCCCCCGGCCCCGGAGTGTTCTTGCTTTCGTAGTGGTGACGGTGCTGTTCGTTCGTCCCCTCCTCTCCCTCGGCCCTGGCCTCCCTCGCTTTCGTTGGCCCCAGAGTGATTTTTCTTTTTTCGTGGTGGTGGTGGTGGTGGTCGTGATCGGCGCTCGCCTTCCTTTTGGTCTGCCTCTGGCCCTGGCCTCAGCCCCCTTCGATCTTCCTAGCCATGGAAGTCTTTTATTCTCTTGATGGTGGTGGTCGCGGCCGCCCGGGCCCTCTTCCCGGAGCCTTCGGTTGTGGTGGTCGTGGTCGAGACGTTCGTCCCTCTTCCCCTGGCTCCGGTCCCAGCCTCTTCGCTCACCCGGGCCCCGTAGTGCCATCTACTTTCTTAGGGGTGGAGGTTGGTAGGCCTCCTACCCTGACACGTCGATTGGCGAATTGGCCGTGTTCGGTTCGCGAGAGGGTCGCGCGGCCGTCAGTTTTTGCGGGTTCAGGTCCGCCAGTTTCGGACTCTATCAACACCGTCATCGGCATTACCAACATCGACGCCGTCATTGGCCTTGCCGTCGTCGGCGCCACCATCACCACCACCTTCATTGCTACTACCATCATCTTTGTCGCCGTGGTCAAGGTCATCGCGATACAGCGCCAGCCCAAACCTGGTTTGACAAAAGGGAGGTTAGTCCACCGCTGATAGTGGTGGCGGTGGTCGGCACTCGTCCCCTCTCTCCCCTGGCGTTGGCCCCAGCTCCCTCGCTCCCGCCGGCCCCAGAGCTCTGTACTCTCATGGTGGTCGTGGTCGTTGTTCGTCGCCCCTCCCCTGGATTAACCCCTGGCCTTGGCCCCAGCGCCCTCGCTCCCCCCCGTCACCGAACATTATGTTTTCGTGTTGGTCGTTGTCGTCGTGCGTTCTTCCCCTCCCGAACAACGAACTAACCCTCACGCTGTAAATCTAAAGAAACGTACATACGAAGTTACAGACAAGCATCTAGCGATACAGCTAAATACCATTCCGTCAGCGCAAACATTTTCGGCTTGGCCGTCATGTAGTTGCCGTCGTTGTGTTGTACCGTCGCCAACCGCTTTACATTTCTTGGCATCGTTTTATATTCCCTCTTCCCCCAGAGTGGTTTATTTTCGTGGCGGAGTTCGTTTTCCTCTGATCTGGCGTACCCCTGGCCCTGGCTCCAGCTCACTCGTTCCCCTGGAGCCCTTTCTGCCAAGAGGATTACGCCGTTCCTCTGACCCTCTTGGCCCGTCTCGGGCCCTTGGGCTGGTCTGTGTGGCGTCTTGGGCTGTCTTGGATTTCTGGAACCCCGAGTGGAGAGAAGGCGAACATTTCAACATTTACGGGAACGAGTGTTTTTTTGCCTTTCGAGGCCCTCTTGGGAGTTCTCTGGGAGCCATCCTTGCGGCGTCTTGGAGGTCTTTTGGCCAGTCTTGCGGCTATCCTAATGGCTTTTGGGTCCATCTGGGCGTGTTGATGTCTTCCATGAGCTGTCTTGGCCTTTGGAGGCTCTGGAGGCACCAGGAGTGCGTTGAGGATCCCCTCCTCCCTTCTTTTACTCGATTTTTATCCTGGGGCAGGGGGAAATAATAAGGGGGGCAGCCAACCACCTCACACGCCTTTGCACCCCCTGCAAGCGGGGGTTCGGCGGATTTCGTGGTGATGGTGGTGTTGGTCGTGGTCGTGGCCGTCGTTCATCCCCTTCCCCTGGCGTACCCCTGGACCTTGCCCCAGCAGCCCGCTCGCTCCCCCTGGCCCTGCCCTCGGCGGTGGTGGTTGTGGTCGATGGTCGTCCCCTGGTCTGCCCCTGGCCCCCGCCCCAGCCCCCTCGCTCCCCCTGGCCCTGGAGCCCTCGGTGGTGGTTGTGGTGGTCGTGGTCAATGTTCGGCCCCCTTCCCCTGGCCTCCTTCTTCTGGTGTTGACCCTGGCCCCCTCGCTCCCTCTGGTCCAGGAGTGTAATTTATTTTTGTAGTGGTGGTGGTGGTCGTCGCTCCTCCCCTCCCCTCCCCTGGCCTTTGCCCCAGCCGCCCCGCCCCCCCTGGCAGTAGAACGCTTCACTTTCGTGGTGGTCGTGGTCGTCGTTCGTCCTCCCTCCCCTGGCCTACCCCTGGCTCTGGCCGCAGCCCTCGTGCTCCCTTGGGACAAGTGCGCATCATTTTCGTTGTGGTGGTGGTGGTGGTCGTCGTCGTTCGTCCCCCCCTCCACTGGCGTATCCATGGCTCTGGCCCCAGATGCCTCGTTTCGTATGTGTTGATTCCGTATGTGTTGTTTGCCGCTTCCTGTCGTGTTGCTTGCGTGTAGTTGTAGCTGAAGCGTCCTCGTCCTCCTCCGCGCCTGTTGCAGGGGCTTCCTGGGGCCTTTGGACACCCGGGGCACCTGGTCTAGCAGATTGTTGAAATGGCCGCCTGACTTCCGCACGTGTGCCCGGAGGCGGACAGGCAGACCTCTCAAGGGAGGGCGGATGGTTCATTCACCGACTATCTGATGGTTTGTCTCAGGCGTTTCACCGACCACGGCCTGCCCAGGCAGTCTCTTTCACCTGCCCGCTCCCGGCAGGGAGTGGACGTCAGGCTCCTCGCTCGCTCCTGGGGCTTTGTGGAGGCTGGGGGGGGGGCCTCTTGGAGACTTCTCACGGGTCCTGGGGGCTTTTTGGGACCGTTTTGGGGCCTCTCGGGGGCATGTTGGGGTTCTTGGAGGCCATCTCGTGGGGGGGGGGAGGGCTCCCAGGGTCTCTGAGAGTTGCCCCCCTCGGACGCAAGAAGGCCGCGGAACACCCCTCGGGGCTCGACGTTCGCCCATGCCCCTGCTGCTACCCCGCCACTCTGGCCGCCAGTGGGGAGTGGCAGGGCTTGGACAAAAAAGGGTCGCGTCCTGGGCTGGATTTTTTTTCCGTGCTTTTACTCTGGCGTGGAATCCTGGTGTGAGCAAGGGCATGGGTGACCTGATCGGACAAGAGTGGGAAGCGCCGATTTTGCCCATTGGGCTCGTAGTGGGAGATGAGAGAAGTATGGTGACGACGACAAGGCGGCGGATAACGAGGATGACAGCGCGAACGACGGGAAGGGCAGCGAGGGGAGCATGAGGAGAACGAGTAGCAAGACACGCAGAAGTACGAGGAGGAAGGCATGGATGAGGACGAGCTCGAGAAGGAATGAAGCGGATGTGGAGGAGGAGGACGACGACGATGAAGGAGGACGGTAAGGAGCACGAAAAAGAGGGCGTCGAAGAAGGAGGGTATCCTCGCAATCTTTTGAGGCTACCCTGGGGGCTGGGCTGTTGGGGCCGTCTGGGGCTGTCTTAGGGGCATCCTCGGGGCCTCTCGGGGATCTTTCTGGGTCCTCTTGTGGGCTACTGGGGTCTTCTTGGGCTGCCTGGGCGTATCTCAGGTTTCTGCGGGGGCTCTCTCACGCCGGCTTGGCGCCATCTTGGGCTGTCTCTGGGCTCTCTTGCAGCACTCATTGACGTTCATGTGTTCGCAGCCGCCGACGGCGAGGGAACACATGTTTTTTGTTACGGGCGCAATTTCCGCATTCTACATTCCATCGGGATTGCGTTTAGTCAAGCTTCCGCTGCAGATGTTCATCCAGGTCCTGTAGGCAGGCGTGGACTGGTCGAGTTCTGCAGGCACGTGTGTTCACATCATCGGTGACAATTCACTGCAATATGCGAACTAACTGTGCGATTTCTATAGCGATGGCGTTGTTTAGGTTGCCAGTAGCAGCGACGAGTTTTGTATCAGTTTAACGTTGTATCCCAGAAGTGCTCACACGCGACGGTTGTTTCAGCATGGCGCGGCGGGCTCGGCACTGCTTCTGTCGTCCAGTGTGATTTTTAGGATCGTGACGCGTCTGCCCCTCAGAAGGCATGCCGGCTGTTGCCAGACATTGGCTGAGGTGGCACAGGTCGGCGAGCGGTAGAATCTTCTTCCCCACCACTGTAGCCGTCGTGTGTACGCATGCTTTCTCTGAAGCAGCCGTTTGCCCGAGTCAGCAAGGGGGGCTGCCTCCCCGCACATCTCCCACGGGCGCCAGGGGGGTGGGCGAAGGAACGTGCGGAGGAAGCGGAGGGATCAGCAGAATGATGTGGACGGGGGAAGAATGGGGAGAGCGAGGAGGAACGAGGGAGGAGGAGGAGGCGGAGGAGGAGGAGGAGGCGGAGCAGGAGGAGGAGGAAGAGGAGAAGGAGGAGGAGGAGGAAGAAGAGGAGGAGGAGGAGGAGGCAGAGGAGGAGGAGAAGGAGGAGGAGGAGGCGGAGGCGGAGGCGGAGGCGGAGGCGGAGGTGGTTGATTAGGAGGAGGAGGAGGAAGAAAAATAACAAGCAAACGAATAAACATACTAATTGTACGACCAATGCTACCACGAACAATGATAAGACGAATGCGACAACGAATACGGATAACACTATTATTAATACGAATACGATGACGAACAATAGTAATCCTAGTAGTATTGAGAATGAGCGCACGACTCATGCACTTACGAAGACAAATAAGACTAAGACGAATGGTATGAAGACTAACACTAACAATGCCAATCGTACTAAGCATGCTAGTGTTAAGAATAACAATACTAATACTTGAACATGCTGAGGATAAGAAGAGGAGGAGGAGGAGAAGGAGGAGGAAGACGAGGGGAGGGGGAAGGGGAGGGGAAGGAGGATGGATGAACAATTGGCGGATGATGATGATGATGCTGATGATGATGCTGGTGATGGTGATGGTGATGATGATGATGATAATGATGATGGGGAGGAAAAGGACGAGGAGGAGGAGGATGACCAGTGTAAAGCCAAGACTCATCAACGATGTGGTGATAAACCCTTCCTCCAAGTTCCCCCTTCATTGGTCCCTCCAAGGCTCATTTCCACTGAGGGAACTGCTTCGTTGGGAGGTCACCGTTTGAGGACCCTGAAGCCACGAATCAATTTGATTTCTGCGTCTTGACCATCCTGACTCGTGCCAGAATACCACTCGTGGGACTTTCCAACACCGCGAATCAACGTAACTGTTGCGCCCTCACAATCATGAGTACTTCCAGGAGCACAATATCTGGTACATTGAGCACGGGAACCCGTGAAACTTTAGCAAATGTTTGAGACGATTGTGCGCGGCGCCAAGGCGATAGCCACATCTTGAAAACGATCCGCCCTCAATCCGTGAAGCTCTTGCAAACTTTTAAGACGAATGTGCGCGGCGCTACGGCGAGAACCATATTTGAAACCGACCCGCCCTCAATACCGGAAGCTCTTGCGAATCTTGAGAAAGAATATGCGCGACGCTAAGGCGAGAGCCACATTCTGAAAACGACCCGCCCTCAATCCGTGAAGCCCGTGCGAGTTTTTACGAAACATGTGTGTGCGGCGCTATAGCGAGAGCTACATGTTGAAAACGACCCCCTCTCAATCCGTGAAGCTCCTGCACTTTTCACGACGAATGTGCGCGGCGCTACGGCGATATCAACATTTTGAAAACCACCCGCCTTCCATGTGTGATATTGTTGCCATTACTAAGCTTTCAGGGTCATAAATGATGAGGAAGTGTCAGGAGAAACGCCTGACCTGCCCTTTCAACCGCCCTCAGGGTGCGACAAGGAGGAGTTATGTATAAAGGAAGGGGGGGGAGGAGGAGGAGGAGTAGGAGGAGGAGGATGATGAGGAGGAGGAGGAAAAGGGAAAGGAGGAGGAAGAGGAGAAGGATGAGGAGGAGGATGAGGAGGAGGAGAAGGACGAGGAGGTGGAGCAGGAGGAGGAGGAGGAGGAGGAGGAGGAGGAGAAGGAGGATGAGTTGGAGGAGGATGAGGAGGAGGGAGGAGGAGTAAGTGGAGGAGGAGGAGGAGGAGGAGGAGGAGGAGGCGGGAGGAAACGGGAGACTGACCGAGAGGATGGACGGGGGAGCGGAGAGAGCAAGGGGACGCGAGCGAGCGCGGGGAGGGGCGTGGGGAAGGTGGAGGCGGACGATGACGAGGAGGGGGGACGAAGGCTGGAGGAGAATGGGGACGGAGGGGGGCGGCGGATGATGGGGGGGCCCACCCTGGCCGTGTGTGTCGGTCTTGATCCCCCGGATCGCCGTGCACGCCCGTGTTTTCCCGGGAGGCGGGAACCGAGCCTGGGCCCGGACTCGGCTCGGCCCAGCCGGCGACGTCGGCGACCACGAGCGGGAAGCGGCGCTGAAGAGGCGGTCTCGAGGTCTTGCGTCGGTGGCCGCCTGGTCTGTTTCGTGCTCCTGTGTGCGCACCCGTGCGACCACTCCTCCGAGCACGCGTCGCTGGATCCGAGTGGGCTTCTCTCAGGTGGTGCAGCAGCGTGGACGGACATCGGAAACCCCATTAAGGAGGGGGAAAAGGAGGCTGTGGCGAGCGGGCGCGATATCATAGAAGGACGGGCGGGAAATCGCAGAGCCTTTCCCGTCGTCGCGGGCAGGACATGCAGGACGCGCGTTCGTGACTGTGTTTCAAACTCATAGCATCATCCTTATCTCGTTGGCTGATCCTACTTGACTCCTCGATTGACTGATCGAACGAATATGCTCCGATGCTCGCGCATCGGAGTGCGCACTATTGTATATATACACTATATACTCCTCGTTTTCTCCTTATCATATTTTATCAATTACCACGGTTTTCCAGTCGTTCGTTTCCCCCCCCTCTCTCTATCTCGCTCGTCTCTCGTTTCTTCTGATCTCTCTATATACATGTGGTCGCCCCCCAAGATCACACGTTTCAAATTTAATCGTATTCATCTTCATCCCCTCGTCTTCGTCTTGACCATCTCAATACCCATCATGGCTGCGCATAGTCCTCCTTATTCTCCCGATTCACCCTGATCGTTTTCGTCCACCCCTCTCGCCTCGCCCCTTTTCCCCACATCCTACTGCATGCAAGTAGGAATCCAAGAGGATTTCAATGGGAATGGGGCAGTTCCCAGACCTAGGGAATCTTTCAGGAATTCGCGTAGACTTGCAATCGGACCTCTATGTGAATGGACAAGTTCTCACGGCCAAGGGGTTCCTGTTTATTGTGCTCGAATCGGATTCTAACGGGGTGCCGATGGAAACGGAGCAGGCAGCATATTCACAATCTTTTCATTGGATCTGGAATAGTACTTTAAATGCAGTTCGCAGAGGATCTCGGCAAGAGCGGATCAGATCCCAGACCCAGATGGTTCTCGTTGGCTTTGAATTTGTTTCATTCCCCAATTCGGCTTGCCTAAGGGGTTCTTACTTGGTTACAGCTTGGTGGCTCGTATTCTTACACGTTGTCCCTTGCTTGGAGGTTCCCCGGGTTCCTCGGGTTCCTTGGGTTCCCCACCCCTGGTGCCTCCTATTGTTACGTTGAGGTTCCTCGGGATCCCCAGGTACCTCGGGTTCCTCGGGTTCCCCGGGTTGCCCTGGTTCCCCGGGTTCCTCGGGTTCCCAGGGTTCCCCGGGTTTCCCGGGTAACCTCGGGTTCCCGAGTTCCCCGGGTTCCCCGTCCCCGCTGCCACGTATTCTTATTGTGCCCGTTCCAAGCAATGTCACGCAATGCCAAGCAATGCCACGCCATGCCAGGCAATGCCAAGCAATGCCAAGCAATGCGAAACAATGCCAAGCAATGCCGAGCAATGCCAAACAATGCGAGGCAATGCAGAGTAATACCAAGCAATGCCGAGCAATGCCAAGCAATGCCAAGCAATGTCACGGGGGTTCCAAGCAATGCCAAGCAATGCCAAGAAATGCCGAGCAATGCCGAGCAATGCCAAGGGATGCCAAGTAATGCCAAGGGATGCCAAGCAATGCCAAGCAATGCCAAGGGATGCCAAGCAATGTCAATGCCAAGCAGTGCCAAGAAATGCCGAGCAATGCCACGCAATGCCAAGCAATGCTACGCAATGCCAAGCAGTGCCAAGCAATGCCAGGCAATGTCAAGCAAGCAATGCCAAGAAATGCTAAGCAATGTCAAGTATTGCTGAACAATGCCTAGTAATGCGAAGCAATGCCAAGCAAGTCCAAACATTGCCAATCCATGCCGAACAATGCCAAGCAATGCCAAACAATGCCAAGCAATGCCAAGCAATGCCAAGCAATGCCACGCAATGTCAAGCAATGCCAAGGGATGCCAAACAATGCCTAGTAATGCGAAGCAATGCCAAGCAATTCCAAACAATCCCAAGCAATGCCGAACAATGCCAAGCAATGCCAGGCAATGCCAAGCAATGCCAAGCAATTCCAAACAATGCCAAGCAATGCCGAACAATGCCAAGCAATGCCAAGCAATGCCAAGCAATGCCAGGCAGTGCCAAGCAATGCCAAGCACTGTGCCCATGCAATAGGAAACTTCCCCGTAAGTGGGATCGCGCTGGGTTCACCAGGAGCAGAGGACGCGTCAGGTTTGGAGTTTAGCATCGAATTTTATTCACAAGTCGGTTTGTTTTGAATGGGAACGGGTCGGATTCCAGATCCAGAGGATTCGTATTGGATTTGGTTGGAGTTACAATCGTTGTCCGATCGGAACGCAGCACGGCCCAGGACTGTTATTGTGCTTTCGGTTTGATGTAGATGAACTGCTGATCGGGATGGAGCAGGCACCATATAGAGAGGATGCACCCCTGTTTTGATTATGATTATAACAATATGTGAATCTTGACGAAGCAGACCCCGTATCCAGAGAATTCTTACTGGATTTGACATTTTTTTCTGACGGGATCTCAATGGTAAGGAGGTGTATCCCAGATTTCCAGGACCCTCATTACATTTGAAGCGGGCTTCGATTATAGGTATTGCGGACTTGAGCAGAACTCAGATCGAACGCATGCCACTTGCAATCCGTGCGGAACTTCACCTGGAGCCGAATAGACATCACCCCCAGACGAGTATCTTTCTCTTCCTCCTTCAGTTTTTTGGTTTATGGCATGTGTGTGTATATATATATATATATATTCAATACATACATACATACATACATACACACATACATACATTCATGCATACATACATACATGCATACAGACACATATACATACATACATACATACATACATACATACATATATACAGACATACAGGTAACCATACATACAGGCATACATACATACAACCATACACACATACATACATGCACACATACACATACATACATACACACACGCATACATACATACATACATGCATACACACATGCATACACACATGCACACATACATACGCATACCCATATACATACATCCATGCATACACACATGCATAGACACATACATACACACATACACACACCAACATACCTACATACCATCATACCTACGTACCTGTACATATATATATATATATATATATAAAAACCTACATACCTACATAACTACATACCTACCTGTATACATACATACATACTTGCATACATACACACATACACACATACATTCATATTTGCATACATACATACATACATACATACATTCATACATACGTACACGCATACATACATACACACATACATACGTACATACGAACGCCCCTCCACCAAGACCTACCTCATCGTTCTTCTGCAGGCGTCAACCTCATTCTGCCTTTTGTTCTTCGCCTCGTCGTGTAGAAAGAGGAGGAGGAGCAGGAGGAGGGGAATGAGGAGGAGTAGGCGTAGGAGTAGGAGTAGGAGTAGGAGTAGGAGGAGGATGAGGAGGAGGAGGATGAGGAGGAGGAGGATGAGAAGGAGGATGAGGCGGAGGAGGAGGAGGAGGAGGAAGAGGGGAGGGGGGGGAGGAGGAGAAGCAGCACCATACTACAGTAACACAAGGATGGAATGAGGAGACGGATTCCATCAGAGGAGAGAAGCGGAGGAAGGAGGAGGAGGCGGATGAGAAGGAGGATGCTCCCGCCTGAGAAGTCCCGCACACACCCAAACAGGAGGAGGCTCCCACCTGAGAGGTCACACACAAACCTAAACACGAGGAGGCTCCTGCCTGAGGGGCCCCAAGCAAAAAAAACAACCAGAAGGATTACCCCGTCTGAGAGATACCCAACATACCCAAACAGAAGGAGACTCCCACCTGAGAGGCCCCCCAATAAACTAAAAGAAAACCAACCACCATGTCTCTCATCATTTTAATTGTCCTAAAAGGCAGAACAAACCAAAGGTCGAGATGAGATGGCGGCCCTCGTCAATGCATCTGGGGCAGCGGCGTCGGTTCTCCTCTGGAACTTTGGGTCTTTTGTTTGTTTTTTGGGGCAGTTACAGGGGACTATAGGCATGGTGTTTGAGGTTCTTTGGGTTTTCGGGACCTCTCAGGCGGGAGCCTCCTCCTGTTTGGGTTTTTTTTTGGACCTCTCAGGCGGGATCAACCTTCGGGGACCTCTCAGGCGGGAGCATCATTCTTTTCGATTTTTTCGGGGGGCCTCTCAGGCGGGAGCCTCATCTTGTTTGTCTTTTTGGGGACCTCTCATGCGGGAGCTTCATGTTGTTTTGATTTGTTGGGGACCTTCCAGTCGGGAGCCTCGTTCTGATTGTGCGTTTTTGGAACCTCTCAGGCGGGAGTGTATTTTTAAGTGTGTGTGTGTGTGTGCGTGTGTGCGTGTGAGAGTGCCTGGAGGATGGGAACGAGGAATGAGAGGGGATGAGGAGGATCAGGAGGAGGTCACAAGGAATACGAAGATACCTACGATGCGGCGGGAGTTTCGGTTTGAGTGTGTGTATAGGTGTTTTGGGAACCTCTCAGGCTGTAGCTGGCGGTGGTGGAAATGGTAATGCCATGGAGGAGGAGGAATGGAAGAAGAGGAGGGGGACTGATGATAATAATGATGATGAGTAGGGTGAGGAGGAGGAGGCGCAGGATCAGGAGGAGGAGGAAGAGGAGGAGGAGGAGGATGAGGATGAGGATCGGGAGGAGTCCGCGAAAACGATGCTATTTTCAAGTGGTCTTCGAGCAATGGAGTGCTGGCTATTGCATGCGGACCTGACCAGGGAAACATGCGGGACCCATTGCCTATTGAGCCTCGCAGGCCCGCTTGGACACTGGGCCGAATCCCTTCCATGTTTACGATTGTCCGTCACGTGGGAGGTTCATGCTCTCCTCCTTCCTTTCCCCTTCTCCCTTTCTTTCCTTCCTCCTCCCTCACCTTCCTCCTCCTCATTCTCCCTCTCTCTCTCTCTCCCTCTCCCCTCTCTCTCTCTCTTTCTTCCTCCCATTACTTTTATCTCTCTGTCTCTCTCCTTCTCTCGTTCCCTCTCTCCCTCTCTATGTCGGAAACGCAATACTTCGTAATTGTTGGAACGCAGAGCTCTGGATCCATCGGAGCGCAATGCTTCGTCTTCATCGGAAGCGCAATGTTTCCTTCTCGTCGGAAGCGCAATGTTTCCTCCCCGTCGGAAGCGCAATGCTTCCTCCTCGTCGGAAGCGCAATGTTTCACCCTCGTCGGGACGCAACGCCTTGGATCCGTCGAAGCGCAAGACTTCGTGCGTGTCGGAAGCGCAGTGCTCTTGTTCGTCGGAAGCGCAATGTTTCCTGTGTGTCGGAAGCGCAATGTTTCCTCTCTGTCGGAAACACAATGTGTCCTCCTCGTCAGAAGCGCAATGCTTCATGTTTGGTGGGGCGCAGTGTTCTGGACTCATCGAAGCGCAATGCTGCGTCCTCGTCGAAAGCGCAATGTTTCCTCCTCGTCGGAAGCGCAATGTTTCCTCCTCGTCGGAACGCAATGCTCCGGACCCCTCGAAGCGCAAGGCTTCGTGCTTGTCGGAAGCGCAATGTTTCCCCCTCTTCGGAAGCGCAATATTTCTTCTCTGTCGGAAGCGCAATGTTTCCTCTCTGTCGGAAGCGCATTGTTTCCTCCTTTTCCTCCTCGTCAGAAGCGCAATGCTTCTTGTTTGGTGGAACGCAGTGTCCTGGATTCATCGAAGCGCAGTGCTTCGTCCTCGTCGGCAGCGTAGTGTTTCCTCCTCGTCGGAAGCGCAATAATTCGCCCTCCCACTCCTCACTCCTCGTCCTCCTCCTCCCTCATCTTGCTCCTCGCCCTCTCTTCCCCCCTCCTCTCCCTCCTCTCTCCCTCACTCTCTCTCGCCCCCCCCCTCCCCCCCTCTGTCTCCCGTTCTCCATGTTCTCTTTTATCTCCTGTTTCCTCATTTTTTTGTTTCTCTTCTCTCTCTCTCTCTCTCTTTCTCTCGCTCCTTTGCTCCCTCCCTCCCTCCCTCCCTCCCTCCCTCCACCCCCTTCCCCCTTGCATCAGTATCCCTCTCTCTCTGCCTCTTTTTTTTTTGATCTTCCTATCTCTCTCTTTCTCTTTCTCTCTTTCTCTCTCTTTTTGTTCCCACTCTCTCTCTTTCTCTCCTCTTTCTCTTTCAATCTCCTGCCATCATTTGCTCGTTGGCAGCCTCCTCAGCAGTTCCCATCGCCCGTCACGTTCGTCTTGTTGTTGCCTCGACGTCGTTTCCGTAGCTGTCCGTGGGGGCCCTCGCCCTCGCCGTGCTCGCCCTGATGGGGTGCGCGGCCGAGACCCACCACCCCGTGAAGGCGAGCGCGGGCTGCGCCAGCGCGGACATGACCGCCGCTTCCGACCGCTACGCTGTCGTCCTCGACGGCGTCAGCGGCGTCCCGCCGCCAATGGCCCCCGAGGCTCTGGCGCGGGACATGCGCGACTCTGTCCGCTACGTCCTGGTTCGACGGTTCGCGTGCAGCACTGATCGGGGCGACTTTGACGCCGAGGTGGCCAACTGCTTCAACCCGAGCCCTGTGTCCACGACGCCCGCCGCGTGCTTGTGGCTCGAGAACTTGGTCTTTCTGGCGGGGGCGTCTACCGAGTCGCTGGGAGGCGCGTGCATGTGTGGGCGCGGGTCGCGCCGTTCTGTTTCCCGTCATCGCCGACGCCCCTTTTGCAGCCACTTCTCAATCAAGGTCGGCATTTGCTGTTCCGCGCGCCCGCGCCTCCCGCGGGCGCCCGACGTGGCGGGCGCGGTCGCGAGTGCGGCGAGCAAGGCGCAGAGAGGCCGTCCTCGCGGCAAGCGGCGGGCGGCGCTGCATCGGCCTGCGGCGGCGGCCCGCCACGGGGCGCCCGCGCCGCCTGCCCCGCAGGGGGGGAAAGGCCGCCTCGTCAAGAAGATGCACGTGGAGCAGTCCGTGAAGAAGAAGAAGAGAAGGAGACGAAGACCCCGTGCGTGAGGCACGGGGCGAAGACGGTGCAATCTCGAAAGGAGAGAATTGTAGTCAGCAGGGCTCTGAAGGATCTGTGCAATGCGAGCGACGAGAGCATCGTGGACATGCTGATCGGCGGCGGCATCCTACAGGACATGACTGGCAGTGCCCCTTCTGCAAGAATGGCGCCCTTGGGCCTCTGACTCTGGTTGAGGAGCGGGGGGGGGGGGGGGGGCGGTGCAGATGCCGCGCGAAGAGAAATCTCGACAGCTGGCCCTACCGCGCAGCGGGCGCATGATCTTCAATGTCGGCGTTGGACCGAGACAGACTCCTCTCCAAGACCAGGCGGCGGCGCTGCACTGCGCCATCCTCGACGCCCCACAGTCCACGGCCCATTGCCTGCCAGGCCTGAACCGCGAGACGATTGGGGATATCTACAGCGCGAACGACATGGCCCGCAGTCTCCACGTGCGGGGGGCGGAGAAGTCCATCCAGTTCGGCAGCGCCCCCGGCAACAAGTCGTTGTGCGACCTCGAGGCGGGCGAAGTTGACCCCGGGAAGAACGTCGTCGATGACGGGCGCCCGTCGCCCCACGATGCCGCTTCGGCCTGGGAGCAATGAGGTGGCGTCCAGCGGCGGGGGGCCCCGCGCGCGCTCATCCTGGCGCGTTTGAACCCAAGGCAGATCGTGTCTCGGGCGCCAGGGCCAGGCCCCGCCAGGGGGAACCAGTGGGATAAGTTTGCGCAGAAGCACTTCCAGAACCGCCGCGTCATCCTCCACGCTGACGGCGCCCGCGCCTACAAGCTCGAGGTTCCTGGGGTGATTCATGGCCACGTGGTTCGCATGAAGGGGAAGCTGAAGGACGGGGGCGGGAAGCCAGTCAAGCGCAACGGTAGGTTCGCGTGGATTTCCCCGAAGTACGCCAAGGAGTTCAAGCGCAACATTCCAGGAGCGTAGGGGACGTGGTCGACCGCTTCTGACAGCTCTTGCGCAGCTACCTCAAGTGCAGGTCTGGGGCAGTCGGCAGCGCGTCCTTGCGCCGTCGCGTGCGGTTTGCTTAAATGGGCCCATTTGCATCGGGCAGACGATGCCTGGTCCAAGACGGGGGAGATGCTGGAGTACTTGAACAAATGAGCTCGCCCTTCGGGGGTGCATCGGTTCCGCCCGCGGGCGGGCGGCGATCCAGACTGCTGGCGCCATCGCGGGGCGCTGGCGTCTATGTTGTTAGCTGAGGGGAGCCGCTGTTGCGAGCCGTTTGCTTGCGCCGATGCAGGCTTCGGCGATGCTAGATCTGCGCCAGGGGGGGGGGGTGCGATCGGTTTCGGGAGCATCGAAAACAGTCGCGTTATCGCCCTCCGTCGCCGCCCTTCGCGACGCCAGCAGCGGTGTCGCAGCGATCGGCAAGGGGCGCGTTCCCGAGGGGTGCTGTCCGCATCAGGCGGGTCATTCAAACGTGTTGCAGTAGTGAGGTAGATCTTGGTAGGGGCGGGCGAGCATGCATACATACAAACACATTTACATATATACATACATACATGCATACATACATACGGCATTCGGCACATCCCGCCGCCGTGCCTCTGTTGTGGGTCAGAGTTCTCAAAGGTGTTTCTTCCGGTCTCTTCGGAGCGCTCTCGTGGGCCTCTTGGGAGCTGTTTGGGAGGGCGTCTTGGGAGCAGTTTGGGGTCTTCTTGGAAGCCGCTTGGGGGTTCTTGGAGGCCTCTCGGGGCCTTTTTCGGGCCTCTTTGGGCTTCTTGGGGACCTTTTGAGGGTCGGGGCCTCCCGGGGGCCCCTCGGAGCCGAGGGCTCGAAATGTCCGTTCGGGCTCCCATCTGGGTCCCCTCTCGGGGCCGTGTTAGGGCCTTTTTGGCCCGTCTTGGGCGCCGGTTGGGCCGTCTTGGAGCCCCCATCGGGCCTTCTCGGGGCCCTCTTGGGGGCCTCCGAGGCCATCTTGGGGCGATCTTGGTGGCCCCGCGACTGCAGAGTGGCCCCTCGCCTCGCGACGGGGCACCGACATCGCTCAGCGAGACATCTCAGCTTATTCATCCCGCATTTTTCCTTCTCCCCTCGGCGGCGAGCGAGGGGGGGAAGTGAAAAGGAAAAGGCCTTCTCAGAAGGCCGCGGGGCTTCTCAGAAGCCCTCGCGCCTTCTGAGAAGTTTTCTGTGTCTTCGGGGAAGGCTTAGAGCGCTTGTCAGAAGGCAGGGCGATCTCCAAGCCTTCTAAGAAGGTCTGCCCCTTCTCCCCTCCCCCCAGGCTCGCCGCCGATCCTCCCTCCGTCCCACTTCCTTTTCCTCTTCCTCTTCCTCTGCATTGTCCCCCTGGCGACGACGCGGTCGACGACGACGACGACGACGACGACGGCCACGATGAAAACGACGACGACGGCGGCGGCGACGACGACGACGACGGCAAGGACGACGACCTCAATGACGACGACGACGACGACAACGACGGCCATGACGACGCCGACGACGACGACGAACGCGACGACGACGACGAAGACGATGAGAGCAAAGCTGGGGACGTCGACCACGATCGCCACGACTTCGCGAGGATCGGGCCCCACGGGCGATCCGCGGGCGACGACGACAGAGCGCCAGCGAGGACGACCACGGCGGCGGCGGCGGCGGCGGCGGAGCGACGACCTCGGCGGCCAGGGGGCGGCCCGCTCTCTCGGCGGACAGCCCGGCGGGCAAGCCAGAGCCACGGCCGGAGCCGCCGCCGCCGGGGCGGCATGGGCTGCGGCAAGTCGCGGACGGCGCCGGTGAGCCCCGAAGGCGGCGCCAGCCCGCTTCAGGGGGCAACGTTTCAGGCGGACTTGCCCTATCACGGGAGGAGTATCCAAAAATAGTCACAACAGTGTGGGGACGTGTTTTTTTGACCATGTCTGGCTGTTTTTGAGCATTCGTTGACATTTTCTTGGTTCAGAAAAACAGTTTTCGCCCAAAATCCGTGTGTAGGAGGACATGCCCGACCTATTGCAACGTCGGGGTTGGAGCTTCGAGGTATTTGAGCCTTTTCGGTGGTTCTCGGCGATTTTCCAGTCTCGGGGCGTGCTCTCCCGCGGCTGCGCTTCGTCGGGAGCGTTCCTGGGGGTGCCCGGATCGCCCCGAACGGCCTCTGGAGGGCCGAGATATGGCCCGAAGACCATGGGGGCAACAGTAGGGTTCAGTCGGGCGTGTCCCTCTACAGGAGGAATCAAAAATAGTCAGGGGACGATTTTTTCCAATATTTTTCAATATTTGGGGTATTTTTGGAATCGCTCTTCTTGTCCAGAATCCGCCCGTCGGAGGACACGCCCGACCTGAGACAACGGTAAGGGGGGGACAGGCTCAGGGGGAGACGCATCGAACCCTAATCGCCCATTCATCGCCGATAGGGGGCCCGATAGCCCACCAAAGCAGGCCTAGGAGCGTGTGGATTCGCTATCGGGGGCCTGTGGCGGGTCTATCTGCGATGAATCTCCGATCCCAGGTCGATGTTTCCTCTAGCTGAAATCGGGCCTGTCCTTCTACAGGAGGAACATCCAAAAATAGTCGAAATAGTCTGGGGACGTTTTTTTGAGTTTTATTGGACTATTTTTGAATTACTGTGGATAATTTATAAATTTGTCGTTCATAATCCGCCTGTAGGGGGACACGCCCGACCTAGCCCTGAGCCGGTCCCCCCTAACGTTCCCAATCAGCCAACCCTCCGAGCCGCGTCGTCGTCGTTCGACATCGTCGTCAGGGTTAGATCTTATTGTTTTGCTCTCTTTGCTGTCGGTTTTGTTCTGAAGTGTCTCAGCTCGCTTCCCATGCATCCCACCGCTTGCTGACCAGCGTCTGACTATCCTTGACCACTTGGCGCCCGCGGACTTACAACGTCTGTTTTGTTTTTGCTGTTGCAGCTGTTGTGCTTGTCGGCTTCCGGGGAGCTCGTCTCGAGCCCAGGGGCCATCAGATGCCAGGGTAGACGCCAGGAGGGTTCTGGGGGAGATTGTTTTTGAGGGAGCTTCGGCTGTCGTCGCCGTCATCGTCGCAGTCGTCGTGACCGTCATCGTCGTTGTCGTCGTTGTCGTCGTCGTCGTCGTCGTCGTCGCAGTCGTCGCGACCGTCGTCGTTGTCGTCGTCGTCGTCGCAATCGTCGTGGTGGTGGTGGTGGTGGTCGTGGTGGTGGTGGTGGTCGTCGTCGTCGTTGTGGCCGTCGTCGTCGTTGTCGTCGCAATCGTCCTCGCCCTCGCTGGGTATGTGGCCGCGTTCGTGCTGTTTCTTGTGCTGCCCAGCGCGAGGGGGGCGGTGCCCGCGCGGCCGCGGAGCTCGAGCGGCCAGAGAGGCGCGGAGCACTAAACCAGGGGGCGGAGAGGGAGGGGGGCCTTGGAGGCCTCCCCGGGCCTCTCTCTCGGAGAAGAACAACTGCACGAGCATCAGCTTTCGGCGCTCCGCGCGGATCTCTTGGGTCGGCGCCGGGCCCCGCGGGCGGTGCCTCCGGCGCCGCCCATGGGGCGCCAGGGGCGGGGGCCCAGCGCAGGTCCAAGGAATCCGCACGGGTCTCCAACAATTCATGTTTGTGCAGTTTTCCCCTCCCCTCTTTGTTGATTCAAGCTGTGCGCGGCCCGCTTAGCTTCGACCGGAAGTGGTGCGCTCTCGACCCGCGAATCAACAAAATTTATGCAGTTCTTCCTTTTTCTTTGCTCTGCAGCTTCCCGAGGGCTTCTGGGGGCCAAGCTTTGGGTCCTGGGGGCAGTCCTCGGGGCAAGGGTCCCGAGGCCCCTTCGCATTCCCCCTCGTGGACTCTCCGGGGGGCTTTTTTGAGGCCCCTTGCGTCGTATGGTGGGTCTCCTGGGCTGTCGAAGGTGGCTTCTGTGACAATTAAGGGGGCCTCTTTGTTTGTCTGGGGCTTTCTGGGACCCGAAAAGGGGAGAACGTAAGAATCGGTCACAAGCCTTCGGGACATCAATGATTCGGGCTTCTCGGCCCAGTTCCTTCGAACCCGTCACGAACATGGGGGAAACCTGGTGCAGATCTATCCTGATCCTTGTTTTCCCTCCTCGTCGTAGTCGTCGTCGTCGTCCTCCTCCTCATTTCCCTTCAAAGTGGATCATCAGACCTAATTACCTGGAGCGCGTCCTGACCAGCAGTTCGAGTCGGAACCAGCCATGGCGACGAGGGCCTCCCAGCCAGGAGGCACAGAAGAGTGAACATAACCTCGAAATTCATCCTCCTACTCCTGTTCTTCCTCCTTCTCCTTCTCCTCCTCCCTTTTCCTCTCCCCCTCCATCTCTTATTCTCTTCGTCATTCTTCTTCTTCTTCCTCCTCCTCGCATCATCATCATCATCATCATCATCATCATCATCATCATCATCATCATCATCATCATCATCATCATCATCATCATCATCATCACCATCATCACCATCACCATCACCATCATCAGCATCAGCATCACATCATCAGCATCAGCATCAGCATCAGCATCAGCATCATCAGCATCAGCATCAGCAGCATCATCATCAGCATCATCAGCATCATCACCATCACCATCACCATTACCATCACCATCAGCATCAGCATCATCATCACCATCATCATCATCATCAGCATCATCATCAGCATCATCATCACCATCACCATCACCATCATCACCATCATCATCATCATCATCAGCATTAGCATCAGCATCATCAGCAGCATCAGCATCAGCATCATCATCAGCATCAGCATCATCATCACCATCACCATCACCATCACCATCATCATCATCATCATCATCATCATCATCATCATCATCATCATCATCATCATCATCATCATCAGCATCAGCATCAGCATCAGCATCATCATCATCATCCCTTCCTTTCTCCCCCCCCCATGCCTCCTCTCCCCATCTCTCCTCTCGCCCTCCTGCTGGGTGCCCTGCGCCGCTCCGCGCGTGCGCCGGCGCCGAGGGGGTCACGGCGTGGCGCTGCAGCAGCAGAACGACGAGGACCCCGACCGGGCTCCCGCGGCACGCCGCGGGGGGTTGGGCTCCCTCTTCCGGGGGGACGTCTCGGTGGAGAACCCAGACATGATCGCGTCAAACAAAAAACATCAGGACGGGAGGTTTTTGGCCATTTTCGGCCTCGGGGGGCCCTTGCCGGGACTCGGGAGCATCAAAAAACGATTCAGGATGAAAAACTGGTCCCAGGGAAAGGGTGAAGATTTCCAGGGACCCCGTAATGAAAAAATCAGGACGTCGCATGTCTGGGAAGGTACCCATACCGCAACGCTTCCCCCGCATTTTCGCTTTCTTGGGCTTCCCGAGAGGCCCTCGTCGCAGCCGCCGGACTCGCCTCGAGGTCCTGGTCGGAGCGCGCCCTGGGAGAGGGCTGCGACGATGTTTGGCGCCCTGGAGTTTTTTTTCGGGGCCACTGGAGTCCGCCTGGCCCGTTGGTTAGGACCCCCCTCCCCCCAAGCCGGTCACACGCCGACGAATCCCCAGGGTGTCGGCGAATGCCGCACGCGCGCACGCCCCCTCTCCCAGCAGCTCCGCGCGCGCTCCGCCCCGGCTTCGTCTCGCCCCGCCCCTCCCAGCGGCCCCGCGCCCTCCCCGCCCCGACCCACTTGTTCCGCGAGCGCGCGCGGTAACCCCATGCCCCGGATGTCCATGTGCTGTCTATTTACGTGGTGCTGTCTATGTGCTATCCGTGCATCCGCACATGCGAGTCGCTGGGACAACACGTTTACTATCCCCTCCTCCTCCTCCTCCTCCTCCTCCTCCTCCTCCTCCTCCTCCTCCTCCTCCCCCTCCTCCCCCTCTTCCTCCTCCTCCTCCTCCTCCTCCTCCTCCTCCTCCTCATCCTCCTCCTCCTCCTCCTCCAGGGGATTAACATCGGGGGCGCTCGGTTGCTGCACCTCTCCTCCTCTGCGCCCCGCGACGAGCCCGCCCTGCCCCGCCCCGCCCCCCCCTCTCCCAGCAGAGCCCTCTGCCCCCTCTCCGCGCTCCGTCGCCTGCTGTCTTCCTCGCGTGCGCACGGCGCGCCACCGCCTGCCCCTTGTTTTCGTCGACCAGCGCGCCCGCTCATCCCGGTGGCCCCTGCGCCCCTTCCGCCGCAGAGCCCTTTGTCCCGCTTGCGTGCACGCCCCCCCCCCCCCCGCCCCTCCCCTGACGTCGGGCCTGTCCCTCTGCAGGGGGAAAGTTCCAAAATAGTAAAAACATAGCCTGGGGCCGTGTTTCGAGTATGTTGAGCCATTTGTGAGGATTGCGTGAACCTTTTTTTCTTGCCAAAATCCGCCTGTAGTGGGACATGCCCGACCTAACCCTCCCCCCCCTGTCTTCTGCCCAGGCCAGCCCGCTCCGCTCCCCCCCTTCGTCCCGACAGGACTACCCGCGCCGCCTCCGCCCCGGATCATCTTAGGGGCCCCGCACTCGCGCGCGCGCGGCGCGGCGTTCCCCCCCCTGCCGCCCCGAGTCGCTCGACCCTCCTCTTCCTGGGCGCCCCGCGCCCCCTCCGCCCCGCTCTCTGCTTTTGTCCCGCGCGCGCTCGGCGCCGCCGCCCCGCGCAGGAACTGGCTCCGCTCTCCGCCGCAGCGCAGCAGCCCCCCCCGCTACTCCCACGAACAACAGCACCGCGCCACTTCTTCCTCCCCCTTCCTGCCTTGGTTGTCGTCGCCGTCGTCATCGTCGTCGTCGTTGCCGCCGCCGCCGCCGCCGCCGTCGTCGTCGTCGTCGTCGTTGTTCGCCGCCGCCGCCGCCGCCGTCGTCGTCGTCGTCGTCGTCGTCGTCGTCGTCGTCGTCGTCGTCGTCGTCGTCGTCGTCGTCCGCCGCCGCCGTCTTCGTCGTCGTCGTCGTCCGCCGCCGCCGCCGTCTTCGTCGTCGTCGTCGTCCGCCGCCGTCGTCGTCGCCGCCGTCGTCGTCGTCGTCGTCGCCGTCGTCGTCGTCGTCGTCGTCGTCGTCGTCGTCGTCGTCGTCGTCGTCGTCGTCGTCGTCGCCGCCGCCGCCGCCGCCGCCGCCGCCGCCGCCGCCGCCGTCGCCTCCCTCCCCTCGCCCCCTGCTTCCATTCTTCCTCCCCCTTCTCCTCCATACCTTACTGCTCCTCCTCTTGTTGCTGCTGCTGCTGCTGCTGCTGCTCCTGCCTCCCTCCTGCTTCTCCTCCTCCTCCTCCTCCTCCTCCTCCTCCTCCTCCTCCTCTTCCTCCTCCTCCCCCTCCAATTGCCCCCCCTAGCCTCACTCCTTCCCCCGCGTCCTCGCCGTCTCCCTCCTGCTCCACCTCCGCTCCCCGTGTTGCTGCCTCTTACCCTTTGTGGGAAGAGCCAGGGCGCGCGTGCCGGTGGTCCCCGCGAGCCTGCTTCTCTGGATGCACGGGGGGACGGGCCCCGCCGGTTCGTGGGCGGGCTCCCCTCCCAGAGGCCGGCACGGCGGCCTCCCCGCGAGCGCCTGGAGGGGGGCACGGGGCCCGAGGGAGGTCCGCGGCTGGGCCCTGCAGGGGCGCCGCGAGGCCCTCGAGCGTGCCAGGGCGGCCCACGGCTCTCCGAGGGTCTCCGGGGAGGCTTCCGACGGCCCGAGGAGGTCCAAGCGCTTCCAGCGCCGCGGTCGTCGATCCTCGAGCCGCGGCGCGCGACGCCGAGAGGCCCCAGGACGCAGAGAGGTCTGCGGGCGACTACTCGGGTGCAACGTGCCGCGCCGCCACCGTTTTCTTTTGCGGCCCTCGGGGCCCCGACGGGGGTGCGGTGCACGGCTGCCGCGCGCGGTCCGCGGCCGAGGGGCTGCGAGATTCTGGACGCTCGGCCCCGGGGTGAAGGCCCAGGCTGTCACTTGTCTCGACCTGAACTGCTCGGGGGAGGGTGAGGGGGAGGGGGATGCTCGCGACCTGCGCGGGTCGGGGGGGAAGGGCTCCGCTCTCGTCAGGCAGCGGGCCCCAGACGTGCGACGCCCTCATTTTTTTCAGTACGGGGTCCCTGGGAGTCCCGACCCTTTCCCCGGGACCGGCTTTCCATCCTGAGTCGTTTTTTGACAGTCCCGGGGCCTGGCGAGGGCCCCCCTAGTCCGAAATCGGCCCAACACCTGCCGTCCTGATTTTTTGGTTACGACGGGATCATGTCTGGGACGCCCTCCGACGGGCCCTCCGCGGCAGCCCCCCGTGAGGACATCCGCGACAAGTACGAGGAGGAAGAGGAGGAGGGGGAGGAGGAGGAGGAGGGGGAGGAGGAGGAGGAGGGGAGAGAGGAGGAGGAGGAGGAGGGGAGGAGGGGGAGGGGAGGAGGAGAGGAGGAGGAGGAGGAGGAGGAGGAGGAGGAGGAGGAGGAGGAGAGAGGAGAGGAGGAGGGAGGAGGAAGGAGGAGGAGGAGAGGAGGAGGAGGAGGAGGGAGGAGGAGAGGAGGAGGAGGAGGGGAGGGAGGAGGAGGAGGAGGAGGAGGAGGCCCCCCCCCCCGGAGGACATCCGCGACAAGTACGAGCTCGGGCGCGTGCTGGGCAGCGGCTCCTTCGGGCAGGTGCGCGAGGCCTCCGCGCGCGGCGGGCGGCGGGGCCTGCCCCCCTCCGCGCGCGGGCCCCCCTGCGCAGGCGCGCAGGCGGAGAGGTGTGGGGGCGTTGGCATCGTTGAGGCGATCCCCATCCCCGTCCCTACCCTCCCCCGACGTGCTATCGCGTCGTAAAACAACAGGCAGGGCGGGAGGCTTCTGGCCAGTCTCGGCCTCGGGGGGCCCTCGCCGGGCCTCGGGGCCGTCAAGAAACCGCCCAGGATGAGAAGCCGGTCCCGGGGAAAGGGTCGGGACTTCCAGGGATCCCGTATCGAAACAATCAGGACGTCGCATGTTTGGGGTCCCCATCCCCATCCCCATCCCCATCCCCACCATTGAACCATCCCAGTTGGGAGTATGCTTTTCGAGACCTGAAGGAAGCAGCTCATATCCCCATCTAGGGGGGTACATCGGCCAGTGGGGCCAAGGCCACGCTGGTGGGGACAGGGGTCGTTTAAAGGATGCTTAGGGAGCATGGACCCAGACCTCTGGCGGTCTCCGACGAAGGTATATCAGACTCGGGCGTCCTTTCTTGGATCTCGGCCTCGGGGGCCCGTTGTCGGGCCCCAGGGCCATCGAGAGCGGACCCGGGGCGAGAAGCTGCTCCGGGGGGAAGGGGCCGTGAGCGCTGGGGCCGCGGGGTTGACGGCATCCCATCGGAGGATGACTGGGGAGGGGGACCTGCAGAAGGCACTTCCTTTAGTCCGCGGGCGCCGAGTGGTCCCCACAGTCAGGCGCCGGTCAGCACTCGGTGGGGTGCACCCCGAGCGAGTTGAGGCACGAAGGTTGAGTGGAGCAGATCGGTGGCGAGCGATGGGGGGGGGAAGCGAGAGTGGGCGGGCCCTCTCAGAAGGCTCGGAAGTCCCCCGGCCTTCTGAGACGTCTTCCCCCGGCCTTCTGAGACGTCTTCTGAGCCTTCCCCGAAGACACAGCAAAGACTTTCATAGGGCAGGATGCTCTCCGAGAAGCCCCGCCGCCTTCTGAGAGGGCCTTCTCCCTGTCGCTGCCGCCCTCGCTCGCCGCCGAACAGAGCGCGAGGGTGGCCGCAGAAGGCACGTCTACACCTCCACCGCGCCTGGCCAGGGTCGCCCTGGGTCCCGGGCTGCTCCGCAGGGCCACTCCCCCCGTGGCCTCGGCCAGGGGAGGGCGTGTGCTGTGCCGTGTGCGCCGTCGCGGGGCCGAGGGTAGCCTGGCCAAGCACGGTGGTGGTGGTGGTCGTGGTGGTGGTGGTGGTGGTGGTGGTGGTGGTGGTGGTGTATGGGTGCCTTCTGCGCAGGCCCGGGGGGAGGGAGAGGAGGGAGGGAGGGAGGGAGAGGAGGGAGGGAGGGAGGGAGGGTTGGGGGGTGGGGGAGGGAGGGAGGGAGGGAGAGGAGAGGAGGGAGGGAGGGAGGGAGGGTTGCGGGGGGGGGGGGTGGAGGGAGGGAGGGACCACGAGCGCCCCACGGGGGGGTTTGGGTGGCTCAGGCCCCGGGGGGGCCGGGCGGCTCAGACCTCCCTGGGGTCGCGCACCGCTCTGCCTCCTTCCGCCGCTTCTCGTCCCGCTTCCTCCTCCTCCTCCTCCTCCTCCTTCTCCCTCCTCCCTCCTCTCTCCTCCCTCCTCCCTCCTGCGCACCGCTCTTCCTCCTTCTGCCGCTTCTCGTCCCGCTCCCTCCTCCCATTCCCCCCTCCGCGAGAGCGCCTGGCTCGTTGAAGGCGGCCCGGCAGGCGAGCAGAGGTGGGACGGGCGCGAAGCCCCAAGCCGCCTGGGGGTCCCCCTTTGTGGTGGGCGCGGGGGTGCCCCCAGGCCGAGACCGAGGGAGGCAGGGAGGGATGGCAGGGAGTGCGGCAGAGGTGCTGTGAGCTATAATAGGCCGGTGCTGAAGCTGGGGGGCCAATGCGCAGTCGAACGGGGTGATGAGCATGGCGAAGCGCGTTTTGCAGGGGCCCTGTCTGCAGTACGTTCCTCGCCTTCTCCTGCGCAAGAAGAAGCGCCCCAGGCGCAGCGGCATCGATATCTTTTGGCTCCCCCCCACGGGGGTGGCCCGCGGTCGCCCGCGGAACTCCCGGCGCGGGCCGTCGTATTCATGCTGAGTAGGTGAGTAGGTGCGGGTCGAGAAGGGTGGGAATTGACAGGGGCTCGAAGCGGACGATAGTAATCAGGATGAGTAGGAGGAGGGAGGGATGGCGGGCAGGGAGGGGGACTCGAGCAGGAGCTTTGGGATGGGGCGGAACCTCAGAGATGCGACGCCGTTTTCTTTTGTTTTCGTTTTGTTTTTGATTATTTTGTTTTCTTTGTTTGTTTTTTAGTTATTCCTTTCTTTTTTCACAACGTGGACCCCGAGAGGGGAGGACCCCCTCTCCAGGACCAGGTTTTCATTCTGTGCTGTTTTTGGACGGGCCAATGAGGGCCCCAGGAGGCCGAAGAAGACCAAAAACCTCCCGTCGCGCTATCTTCGCGACGCGAGGATGTCAGAGAGGGACGGGTCTGACGAGGCGACGTGGTCGCCGAGAGCCCATCCAGAGCTCTTGAGAAAACGAGCTAGTTATCCCCATCAGAGGCTTGAGATCGTCATACGTTGTATCCTAGGCCTTCCGATGGGGTCAGAGCAGATGGGATCGGAGGACCGATCCGCATCGCCGATGCATCGGCGATGTGGATCGATGCGGTGCCAGACTGGCTCCGCGCCGACATCGGCGATGCACTGCCGACGTCGCCGTCGCATCTTCGACGCATCGGCGATGCATCGCCGATGCAGCCGCAACTTTTCCACAACGAGAGGACGTCAGGGCCTGCCGCAGCCCCCTATGATTAAGTCGGATACGCCCCTCTACAGGAGGAATATTCAAACATAGTCAAAAAATAGTCTGGGGAGGATTCTTCTATAATATATATATATATATATATATATATCTCTTTCGTCCAAAATCCCCCTGTAGGAGGACACGCCCGACCTAACCCTGAGACGGGCGGGGGCCCTGGAGGCCGACTTCTCCGTGAGCTCCTCGGTGTCCGCGCACTCCTGCGGCGCGCCCCCCCCCCCCCCCCCCCGCGCACGTGCGCGCGCTGGCTCGGCCAGCGGCGCTGTGGCTCGCCCTCGCCCTGCTCTCCGCCGGGGCCCTCCCGCTCGAAGGAACAGCCACGACGCCTCGAGGAGGAGGGGGAGGGGGAGGAGGTGAAGGAGGAGGAGGAGGAGGAGGAGGAGGAGGAGGAGGAGGAGGAGGAGGAGGCTCCCTGTGCATCGAGAGAGCGGACTCGCCGCGGGCCCGAGGCGGGGGGGAGCGGTCCCCCTCCGTGGCTCCAGGCCACCATGCGCGACCACCTGGGCGGCGGCGTCCGCGCGGTCAAGGCGCGCGCGCGAGCCGCTCGGCCCCGGCACCGTCGCCGCGGCCTCCTCCTCCTCCTGCTCCTGCGCCCGCCGCTCCCCGACCTCCTTCCCCATCTCCCTTTTCCTCCTCCCTATCATCCTGCTCATCCGCCGCCTCATTATTATTATTATTAGTATTATTATTATTATTAGTATTACGATTATTATTATTATTATTATTATTATTATTATTATTTATTATTATTATTATTGTTGTTATTGTTATTATTATTCGTAGTAGTAGTAGTAGTAGTAGTAGTAGCAGTAGTAGTAGGAGTAGGAGTAGGAGTAGTAGTAGTAGTAGTAGTAGTAGTAGTAGTAGTAGTAGTAGTAGTAGTAGTAGTAGTAGTAGTAGTAGTAGTAGTAGTAGTAGTATGTTCATTATGTTTAGTATATCCATTATTATTATTATTATGTTTATTATGATGATGATGATTATTATTATTATTATTATTATTACTCTTATTTTTAGTATTATTATTATCATGACTTTCATTACTATCATTATCATTACCCTTAATCATTATTATTGTTTTTCTTCTTCTTCTTCTCCTTATTATTATTATTCTCCTCCTCCTCCTCCAATGTACACAGCTCCCCTGTCTGACTACGCACAACTGTTTGTGTCGCAGCGCGGCAGGGGCAGCCCGCCCGCGCGCCCAGGCGGTCCGGGCACCGGGAAGCGCAGCGTGGCAAGCGGCAGGAGGAGGGGAAAAGCAGGCTCGAAAGCGGCCGCGAGGGAGGATCGGCAATTACACAGGGTATGGTTACGCCGGGGCGTGGTTTGCGATCGGCACCGTTGGGGCCTGGGGGGCGCGACACTGCCGTCGTCGGGCCTCCTCGGGGCGCGGGAGAACTCTATCGAGGTCCCCGCGCGCCCCCCAGGGTGCCCCCCAGGATGTTTCCCAGGGTGCCAGTTGCAAACCACACCCTTTGCAAACCACACCCTTTGGAGTCGCCGAGAGGAGGAAGGGAGGCGAGGGCACTCACATGGCGAGGTGCGTCGCCAGGCAGGTGCTGCACCCCTGGCAGCGGGTTTCGGGGCGGCGTCACGGCCACACCCAGGGGCTGAGGCAGGGGCTGCAGTGCACGAGGTTGAAGAGACGCAGCACCCGCGTCAGCTTTCGAGCTGGATCGATCTGTGATGGTCCCGGGGCCCGAGAACGGGCGGGAAGGCCCGCTGTGAAACAATTTCAACGTCAAGATCTGAGGGCTTTGGCTTCGCACGGGCTGCTCCCCTTAAGTCGGGCACGTCCCTCTACAGGGGGGATATTCAAGCATAGAAAAATAGCCAGGGACGCTCCTGCTCCTCCTGCTGGCTCCTTCGGTCCGCGGCTGGCTGGGACATCCTCGAGGGCCCAGGATCGGGGAAACGTAAGACTCGAGTAAGCCGGAGCTCGGGCTTGCCGACGTTTTTTGACGAACGCGTCTTGGACTTTGGCTGTCTAGTTTTCGTGGGACGTTTGCAGCGGGAGCTCGCGTCAAATCTCAGATTCGGTCTCGTCATTTTTATGATGCCCCCGTCAGGGTGGCCCGGGCCCCCCGTGCCCGAGTCTTACGTCTCGTCGACAGGAGACCAGGCCTGGACTTGAACGGTGTGTTGGCGATTCCGATGGGCGTTTTCGTTTTGGGTTCGTCTTGTCTTGCACCAAAATCGGAGCGAAAACAAAACGAGGGAAGCCGAAGACGAAGACGGAACGTTGGTCGGTCGAACCCTGCAGGAGTTTCTCTATCGGGCCTGCGCGCCCTGCCCCCCCCCCCGATAGCGCGGCTTTGTCGGATGCGCAGGTCCGCAGGGGGTACGCAGTTAGTGGTGCGCGCGGGGGCAGGCGTGGTGCTGCCCAAAGCGAAAAGGACAGGTTTTCGGCCGCCCCCCCCCCCACCTGATAACCCGCCGGGGCCAGTAAACTTAAGCCGGGCCCGTCCTTCTATAGGATGAATTTTCAAAAATAGTTGGAAAAATAGTCAGGGGACTATTTTTTGAATATTTTTTAACCATTTTGGAATATTTTTTGGGGTATTTTTTAGTTTTCGTCGAACATCCCCCTGTAGGGGAACGCGCCCCACTTAACAGTAAACACGGAACTCTGGCGAGAAACGGCCCCCAGGGAAGCTCGGCGGCAGGTTTCTGAGGCTTCTGAGAAGTTTTCTAAGCCTGCCCCGAAGAAGACACAGAAGGCCTCTCCAGAAGGCGCGAGCGAGGGCTTCAAGGAAGTCTGGCTGCTTTCTGAGAAGGCCTTCTCCTTCTCATTTCCCCCCCTCGCTCGCCGCCGAGAAGGTCTTGACCTCTAGGGCCGCGCATTAAAAAAAGTCGAGTCGGCGGATCTAGGGATTGGTGTTGGTTCTTCGGCCTTCCGGACCGCCTGTGTGGTTGCCGCTGCGGCCCTGGCCGTATATGTATTGGCCGATCGACCATGGCTTCAGGCAGAAAGGAGGGGCCCAAGCCCCTGAAACAGGCGGGGGTGGCGCTGCTAACGAGGGGGGGGGGGAAGGGCAGTCATGAGGGATCCGGGGAGGGGGCGAAAGAAAGGAAGCCCAGTGGGATGGATGCTCCATCTCGCTCCTCCAGGTCCTTTTGCATCTCGCTCCTCCGCCTTGTCCTCCTCCACCTCTGTCTTTTCTTTCTCGTTCTCTTTGTCCTTTTCATTATGCTGATTCTTCTTCTCTTTCAGCGGCCCCTCCGCCTCCTCCTCTACCCTCTCTCCTTCTACTCCCTCTCCCTCTCCCTCTCCCTCTTCCTCTCGCTCTCCTCCTTCCCCTTTCCCTACATCTTCTTATCATGCCTCTTTTACCGTTTCTTTTGATCTGTCTGTCTCAGTTGGTGCAGTGGAAGGGGTCCACCGTCCTCGCCCCTTTTTCTCACCCCCTCCCCCCTTCCTCTTCTTCTTTCTCCTCCTCTTGTTTTTCTTCCTTCTCCTCTTTCTCGTTCCTCAGTGCGATGGAAGGGCTCCACTTTCTTCCGACTCCTCTTCGTTCTCCACCTCTTCTTTTTTGTCCCCAGTCTCCTCCTACCCCTCTTCCTCGTCCTCCTCCTCTTTCTCTTCCCTGTTTCCCCACCTCGCCCCCATTCTTCCTCCACCTCCTTCTCCTCCCTCTATTTTCTGATTACGAGCGGTCTGAACTCGAAGGATGTTTTTTTCTTTTTTCGATGTGCCCAACTGAGCGCTACAGCGCTGCTTGCCCGTCCCGGTATTCGGGACAGTTCTGTTGAGATGGCGCCTCCTCCTCCTCCTCCTCCTCCTCCTCCTCCTCCTCCTACTCCATCCTCTCCGCCTCTCCGATCCTCCTGCTCATCGTCTCTTCTTCATGTGCAATGAAGAGGCTTCACCCCCCTCCCCATCCCCCTTCTTCTCTCTTCCTCCTTCTCCTCCTCTTCCTCCTCCTCCTCCTCTTCTTACTTCTTCTTCTTCTTCTTCTCCTCTTGCGCGCCGTCCTCTTCCGCCCCTTCCTCTGCTCCTCCGATTCAGTGGAAGGGATCCTCTGTGCTTCTTCCCCCTCTTTCCCTTCTCCTCCCCTCCCACCCGCGGTGCAACGAAAGGCCTCCATTTCAGCCTCCCCAGTCCTCCGACGTTGTACTTTTTTTGTTGTTGTTGCGACGTGGAGCCAGGAGCTTTCGGCCCCATCCCCCGGACCAGGCCTGTGCCGCGGGCGGTGCTTCGACGGCCCTGGGGAGCAGCAACAGCCTCCCCGGACGCCCAATTCGCAGGAGCAGAAACGCCGGCTGCGTTCTCCCGCGCGCGTGCGGGAGCGCGCGCAGGGAGGAGGAAGAAGAGGAGGAGGAGGAGGAGGGAGAAAGAGGAGGAGGATAATGAGGGGGAGGAGGAGGAGGGAGAGGAGGATGATGATGATGATGATGATGATGAGGAGGAGGAGGAGGAGGAGGAGGAGGAGGAGGAGGAGGGAGGAGGAGGATGAGGAGGAGGAGGACGAGGAGGAGGAGGAGGAGGGAGCAGGGAGCTGGGAGCAGGGAGCAAAGAGCAGGGAGGAGGAGGACAGGGAGGAGGGAGCAGGGGGGAGGAGAGGGAGGAGGGAGAGGAGCAAGATGAAGAGGAG
>CAUYUJ010015729.1:112500-127367 GCA_963575745.1 Prorocentrum cordatum
ATGATGATGATGATGCTGATGCTGATGATGATGCTGATGATGAAGATGCATCTGAATATGAAGATGATGATGACGATGACGACGATGATGATACTGATGATGATGGTGGTTGTGGTGGTTGAGGTGATGCTAATGATGATGTTGCTGCTGATGATGATGATGATGATGCAGTTGATGTTGATGATGATGACGATTATGATGATGAGGATGATGATGATGATGATCATGACCGTGATGATGATGCTGATGATGATGATGATGCTGTTGATGATGATGATGATGATGATGATGCTGGTGATGATGATTATGATGATGATGATGATGATGATGATGATGGTCGTGATGGTGGTGGTGGTGATGGCGATACTGTTCACGATGATGATGCTGCTGATGCTGACGCTGCTGCAGCGGATGATGATGATGATGATGATGATGATGATGATGATGATGATGATGATGATGATGATGGTGGTGGTGGTGGTGGTGGTAGTGATGAGGATGATGATTACGATGGTTGTGGTGATGATGCTGATGCTGATGCTGATGCTGATGCTGATGCTGATGATGCTGATGCTGATGCTGATGCTGATGCTGATGAGGATGATGATGATGATGATGATGATGATGATGATGATGATGATGATGATGATGATGATGATGATGATGATGATGATGATGATGATGATGATGAAGAGTAGGAGTAGGAGTAGGAGGAGGAGGAGGAGGAGGAGGAGCAGGAGCAGGAATGGGAGGTAGGTCGGACGGCCAATAATGCGATTGGGCGGTGGTGGACGGGGAGGAGGTATGGAAGTGGGATCAAGAGGAGGAATTGGAGTGGCAATGCTCCAACACGATGTATTGTTACCTGGCTGCCTCTTTCTGAGCTCCGCGTCCGACGATCAACTCAGGCCCAGCGCCGCAACGTCTAGGCCGAGCGAGCGCCGCGACGAGGAACTCAGGGATGGAGGCCAACTGCTCGATCGAATCCACATTCGCTTTGGTTCCATCTGCTTGCAATGACTCTGTGGCAGCAGAGGTGCGCTGCTGCTGCTGCCCGTCCCGACGTGCTTGCGCCGATGGCTGGCCAGTCAATCGTTGGTCCGGTGGCCACGGCAGCGTTGTTGCCAGCAGACGGTGCCCCTCGGAGCGCGTCGATTTCCCGCAGAAGCCGCTCCCGAGCATCGCTGGCCTGCCACTGCTGGGGTACGCACCCGCATCAGCTGCGCCACCGACTGGGCCCGTTGCTCCCGCGGCTCCGCTGCTCGACCAGCGCTGAGCGTTAGCGCTAGCCGCCCGAGCCTCGCGCACTCCCAGGAGGCCGAGGCGCGCCACGGTGTCGAACAAGCGGCAAGGGATGGTGTCCGGTGTCCGACGGCCCGCCGCGCAGCCCAAGCAGTGAACTCCTCGAGTGCCTCCGCGAGCTCCTTTATGCGGTCCGCCGCGGCGCTGCCCACACCCCTTAGAGCCGTCCGCAGTAGGGGGACGGGACCGTACTGCGGGGAGCTGGCCAGCCACAGCGCGATGGTGATGCTCGCGATGGTGATGCTCGGCTTCACGATGGCGATGGTCGAGGTGGTGGTGCTCGCGATGGGTAATGCTCAGTTTCACGACGGAGATGGTGATGCTCGCAACGGTGATGGTCGACGTGGCCGAGCGACTCCTTGCACCCGACCTGTCCTTGCTGCGGCGCCCGCTGCGCCCCTGGAGTGGCGCTCGGCCCGCCGAGGCTCCCAGCAAGCCCCCGTGGGACGCACGCCATGGGCGCCGCAGACAGCAGCGGGCTGGAGAGGGAGCTGCTCCCAATGGCCCGCCGCTGGGGAGACAGCGTCGGCCTCCGCGCGCAGCACCGACGCCGCCGCGCGAGCTTCAAGCCGAGGTCCGCGCGGGGCGCGCCGCAGCTCCGTGGCGCTGGCCGTGGCGATGCGGATGTCCGCGGCACGGGAGTGGAGGGCGATAGGGGGCCACATGCCTACCCCTGCCCCCCCCGATTTCTGAGGGGGAGGGTGGGGTTCACTTCGCTCGGGAGCCCCCGAACGAAGTGAACCCCACCCTCAGAAATCGTGGGGGGGCAGGGGTAGGGTTCGCACGTGGCCCCCCAGGGCGACGTTCTGCCTCGACGCGTCCGGCCGCGCGGCACAGCGGTCTGCCGCCCTGGGCAGCAGCGCCGGCAGCGGAGCCTGCGCCCGAGGCGCCGCCTCCCCCCACAGCCGGCGAGGGTGTCGAGCGTCTCCTCGGCAGCGTCGAGACGCGACCGGGCAGCAGCCGTGGAGACGCGCCGCTTCGCGACGGCGGGGCCTTTTGCCGTCGGGGTTGTCGTGCTGCTCGGACACAAGCCACAGGGGGAGGTCTTGGGGGGGCCGACGGGACCTGGCGCCACCAACCAGCGCGACCTGACAGTATCTCGATGTCTAGCCCCACGTGGACGTTCCAGGAGCCTAAGCACAAGGGCGCGCTCGAGGCTGCTCGGCAAGACCCCTTTGACAACCAACTGGTCGATCACCTGGAGCCTCGCCACACGCCGATCGGCTGAGGCGCGCGCTTCTGCAGTTCCGCGTACGCGGCCGCAACCATGTCTGATCGCTGCGCAAGCCGCGGGCGGTGCGGCGACAGCGTCTCGAGCTAGTTCCTCAATCAAGCGGCCCGTCGAGCGGCGCCGGCTGCTCCGGACCAGTGGGCCATGCCAACCTGATTTGAGCCGCGGGCTTCGCTCGCTGTTGATGGGCTTTGGCCACAATGGCTTGAGCCAGAATGGCTGCGGACGGATCAGAAGGATTAGAAGGAAGATGGGGACAGGAAGCATGATAAAGAAGGGGCGGAGCAGGGGTGGAGAGGGAGGTGGCGGGGGAGGATGAGGAGGATAACAAGAGGAGGGGGATAGAGGGAGACGGGGAGGATGGAGAGAAGGGCGACTGGATTTTGGCGTGGCCATCTGTTTTTTTGGGGGGCGCAGCTGTGTTCGCGCCCAGATCGGGTCCTCCATGGCCCGCGCTTGGCATTCAATTGTAATCGGAGGTGAGGGGGTGAGATCGAAGTGGAACGGAGAGCCCCCCTACCGGGAAATCGGTTTCGGTTTCGTGTTCGTGCGTGCCGTGCCTGCGGGCGAGGCGAAGCTGCGTGGGCGGGCGAGAAGAAAGTCTCCTCCGGCTGAGGCGCGGCCGGACCAAATGATTCCTCTCCGGGGGCCGGTGCCGCGCGGTGTCCCGCCGGTGTCCCGCCTCCGGCTGAGGCGCGGCCGGACCAAATGTTTCTTTCCGGGGGCCGGTGCCGCGCGGTGTCCTGCGGGTGTCTCGCCAGTGTCCCGTCGGTGCCCCGATGATGATGATGATGATGATGATGATGATGATGATGATGATGATGATGATGATGATGATGATGATGATGATGATGATGATGATGATGATGATGATGATGATGATGATGATGATGATGATGATGATGATGATGATGATGATGATGATGATGATGATGATGATGATGTCGATGATGTTGATGATGGTGGTGATGATGATGGTATCCCGATGATGATGATGATGATGATGATGATGATGATGATGATGATGATGTTGGCGATGTTGATGATGATCACGGTGATGGTGATGATGATGGTGTCCCGATGATGATGATGTTGATGATGATGTCGCTGATGATGATGATGATGATGATGATGATGATGATGATGATGATGATGATGATGATGATGGTGTCCCGGTGATGGTGATATTGATGATCCTGATGATGTTGCTAATGATGAGATGACGATGAGGATGATGATGATGATGGTGTCCCGATGATCATGATGATGAGGTTGATGATGATGCTGTTGATGATGATGGTGATGATGATGGTGTCCCGATGATGATGTTGATGATGATGACGATGATGATGTCCCGATGGCTCAAGGTGGAGGTCTTTCTGGGGCACGGCCCCGCGAGACCGCGCGCGCGCGCGGGGGCATGCGGCCGAGCGGGCGCCAGCCCGCGGTGGCCGCCCGCGCGGGGCGGCAGCCCGCGCCGGCGAAGGCGCCCAGGGGCGTGCCCGTCTGGCTGGTGCTGACCCTCGGCGGCGCCCTGCCCGTCGCGGCGCTCGTCACGGTGCGGCTCTACCTGGAGCTGGGCCTCGGGCCCGGAGGAGGGCCAGGATGGGGCGCCTCCGAGCGCGTGTCCTCCTGGAGCCACGCGGAGAAGCTGCGGGCGCTGGGCATCCAGGTGAGCTGCGGCGGCCACACCGCTGACAGCTGCGCCGAGTGCCCGCGAGGCCACGGCGAGACCTGGTGCAACGGCGAGTGCGGCTGGAAGCGCGGCTGGTGGGGAGGCGCCTGCGTCTGGAGGGGGCTCGGCACTCCGAACGGCACCGAGGCCGACCCCGGCTGGCCTGTTCCCCGACGAGGCCGCCCAGGGCCGCCTCTTCGAGCGCCTGGCCACCGACCCGAGGTACAGGCCCTTCGGCCCGGAGGTCGTCAGCAGGGACCCGTGGATCATCGTGTTTCACACGCTGCTCTCGGCAGAGGAGTGCGAAGGCGTTGTGAGGGACTGCGGCGAGTTCAGACCCGACGTCGTCGCTGGCGGCGTCAGGTCTCTGAACCGCACCAGCGACTCCTTCAACTGCGAGAATGACGAGGACTACATGCAGAGGCCCGGCATCCAGCTGTACAGGGAGAGGCTCGCCGGCGTGCTGCAGGTCGGGCTCGAGCACTCCGAGGGCCTCTCGGTGATCCGGTACGGCCCAGGGGGGCATTTTGACAGGCATCACGACCTCGTCGATCGGGAGTACGCGGCCGCGTACTTCGACAACTGCGGTCCCCGCGTCCTCACGTTCATGACGTACCTCACCGACGTGGAGGAGGGGGGCGCGACCCGCTTCGTCCACCTCGATGTGGACGTGGTTCCGAAGGCTGGCCGCGCGGTCGTGTGGGCGGACACCTGGGGCGACCGGCCCCTGGAGAAGGACGTCCGCACCATGCACGAGGGGCAAGCGGTGATCAGGGGCACGAAGGTCGTGGCCAACACGTGGTTCTTGCAATTCGACAGGGACGCCAACATGGGGGGGTACACGGACGAGGACCACACCACCGAGACGTGCCAGTTCTATGGCCTGCGCCAGCAGGTGGACATGGGTGGTGAGTCTATGTGTTGGTGCCAGGGCGATCTCATCACGCCCAAGGGCGAGTGCATGGACTACATCGCCGCCTTCGCGAACACCGTTGGGCCCGGTTGCCACGAGCAGAAGAAGTCGTTCAAGGACAAGGACAATCTGACGGGCGCGACGCTTCTTGCTTGCATCCTTGCTCCTACGCCTGCCAGTCCCGCCTTCCTCTCCTCAGCTCTTCCTCACGCCGGTCACTTTTTCGGGGATGCAACCAGCGATGGGGCGCTGGCTGCCGCGAGTGCCTATGAGAATTATTTTATCCAGTTTTGGTATACTTCTCCTACTCCTCCTTTCCCCTGCTCTTCTCCCCCATCTCCCGCTTCGTGTGTGAATTCGGGGATCTCGGAGGCGGTCGTGGTCATGACACGGCGCCCTCAAGTCCCACAGATACATCGCCTCTCTTTGCCTCCAGCCTCCTCTCCCTCCGAATGCGCTGAGCAGACTCTGTTCCCCCCCTGCCTTCCGCACCACTCTTCCTCTTGCCTGCCTGCTTGCCTGCACTCCCGTCGACCCCCACGACTCCGGACACCCGTGTGTGCTCGGCCGCAGGACGATCGACTGCCCCACGCAGCCCACGCCCGTGTCCGACCAACGCCTTACCCCAGCACGACGCCCAACTCGATGCCTTACCCCAGCCCGACGCCTCACCCGACGCCCTACCCGACGTCTTGCCCCAGCACGACGCCTCACCCGACGCCCTACCCAAACACGACCCCATACCCGACGCCCCACCCCAGCCCGACGGCCTACCCGACGCCCTACCCCAACCCGACGCCCTGCCCCAACGCGACGCCGTACCCCAACCCGACGCCCTGCCCCAACGCGACGCCCTACCCGACGCCTTGCCCCAGCACGACGCCCTACACCAGCCCGACGCCCCACCCCAGCCAGATCCCCGACCCGACGCCCTACCCCAACCCGACGCCATACCTGACGCCCCACCCAAACCGGACGCCCGACCCCTTCCCGTCGCCGACGACCTTCCCCCGGCGCCACACTGCGCTGGCGCAGGAGCCCATCCCCGCGAGCAATGCACTGACTCTGGGAGTCCCGTGCCCCAGCTCGGTGGAGGGCATCGCAGTCCTGACGTGCCGCTGCAACCAAGAGTGCGTCGAGCCTGGTGGTCCTGCGGGTTGCCGGGGCGCCTCTGGTGATCCAGGTGCTTCGGCTGCGCGCGCGGCTGGCCCGTCTCGTGCGCGTTCGTGGACTCAGGGGATGGTCCAAGTGCAATTGGGTTCAGGATCTCCGGGGCCTACTTTCGCCCACCCTCCCTACCCCCTCCGCGGGTTGCCCCTGGGGGCCACTCCAATTCCGACGTTCTCCTCCTCCTCCCCCTCCTCCTCTTCCTGTCCTCCCTGCCCGTTCTCTCCTCCCCTGCCTCCTTCCCGCCCGTCCCCGCACCAGCATGTCTGGATCGCGGGGTACGGCAGTGGGTTTATTTCTTCTCCTTCTAGGGCTACCCCGCCTGAGGAGCCCGCCGGCCCCTCGCCTGCGCCGCGCGCCGTGCTGCCGCTGCACGTGGAGGACTACTCGCCCGGGGTCGAGCTCGACGCCCTGGTCGCTTCGTCGTCTGGGGCGCCTTCGCGGACCTGGGGAGGCATCCAATTCCTGGCGGGGGCGATCGACCCTCCTTTTCCTGGGTCCTCGTGGGCCCTGGTCTCCGGCTCCTGGTCTGGTGTGCGGATTGGGGCTGATTCCCCAAACGATTATGGAGATCTTGACTCCTCCCCCACGCTTTGGCCGGCTCCGGGGGTTCCTGGTACGAAATGGCACCTCCCACTCTGTTCCAAATCCCCCAGGGGAGGCATGGGACTTTATCTTGGTGGGGATGCGACTTCGCGACCCCACCCTCCTATCACCCCACCCCTGATCGCCCCACCCGTCCCCTTTATGGGCAGTCTCGTTTTGCTTTTTTCTTGTCACCTTTCTCTTTTTCTTCTTTATTATTTTTTATTTCTTTTTTTTCCCCCTTTTTTTGGTTGGTATTTTTTTTTGTTTTTCCCTTTTTCTTTTCGTTTTTTTTTTTATTTATTTTTCTTTCTTCTCTCTTTTCTTTTCTTTTACTTTTTTGTTTTTTTTCATTCCATATCTTTCCTTTCTTTTTTTCTTCTTTTGTTGTTCTGTTGTTTGTCTTTTTCTTTTTTTTTTTTCTTTTTTCTTTTTTTCCTTCTTTTTTTTTTTTTTTTTCTTTGTTTTTTTTCCTTTACTTCTTCTTTTCTTCTTCCTTTCTTTTTTTTTTTGTCCATTTATTTTTTTTTTTTTTTCTTCTTGGCTTCTCCTTTTCTTTCCTCCCCCTGTTTGCGGTGCCGCCTGCTGCTGTGTTTCGGGGGCCCCGGAGGTTCTCCGCCACAGGATTGCGGCCCGGCCCCGTCTGCCAGGACCAACGCTTCGGCCGCCTTCAACCTGATCGCGCCCTCCATCCCTCGCCTCGGCGTGCATGCGGTGGTTGCGACGCCGGGCCCAACGGCGATGCGCACCTCGCCGGCGGAGCTGTACTTCCACGCCCACCTCCGCAGCTGCGCCGCCAGCGTGTCCGGCGCTTCTGGCACATCGTCTAGCCCCCTTGGCGTTGGTGTGCCCCAGAGTTTGTGGCCGCAGGCGCCGGCAGCGGTCGCGGCCCCGGTGATGAAGATCCTCCGCATGTTCTTGCCGGCGATGTCGACCACCCTGGACGTGGCGTACTTCTGCGTGCGCCCCTTGCCGAACCTGCTTGTTGACGCTATGGGCTGGGCCCCCCCGGCATTAGCCGGCGCATGCTTGGCCGAGTATCTTCACGCCGCCGGCGGCCAGATGATGCCCATTGTGATCCATGCGATCTTGATGATGGCGGCCTCCGGGGTGCCGTCGGCGCCCTTAAAGTTCCTAGCATTCGGGGCGGCTCTTCACGGAGTTCCTTTTCAACGTGTCTTGGCAGGAGCGTGCGGTGCCGCTCTATTCCGGGACGTCCACTTCTCGCAGCCGATCTGTACATGCATCACGCTTGCGACCACCATTGCATTGAGCCCGGGGTGGTATTCCACATGCTTGTCGTCTCCGTGGTGTTCCACATGTTTGTCACCTTCGGCGGGTTGGGCAGGACACGCCTTCTTGCTTCTCCGAGCCGTGCGGTCGCCCGCTTTTCCAGCAGGCTCCTCTTCTTCGGACGTGTGTGACGCGTGTCTCTTCGAGCGCCAACGCTGCACCTGCCGCCGCGGAGGCGGGAGTCGCCGGCCAGGGCCTCCCCCCAGCAGCAACGCCCCCAGCAACGGGGCTCGCAGCCGCTCCCCTCCACAGGAGTCGTCGTTGCAGCGACCCGCAGCCTCCGCAAGCTCCCCTTCGTCAGGGTCAGCGCCAGCGGCTGTCCCGTCCTCGGGTCACGACGTCAACGTCCGCAACACGTTCGTCGAGACTGGTCCTCCCCGCGGGTCCCCAGGGCGCCGTTTGAGGCGGAACCTCACTGAGGGGGACGACCCCGGCGTGGACCCCGCCCTGGACTTGAGGATGGCAGAACTAGGCATCGATCCCGAGCGGAATATGCACATCGATGCGGGCGTCCCCCTGCCGGAGCTCCGCCGCGCGGCCTGTCTTGCCGCCGATGGCCCTGGTGCGGTGGCCCCGCAGGTCCTGGCCGGCGCTGCCCTTGACCAGCCGCCCGCGGTGGCCCCGCCGGCGGGGCATGGTCAGGCCGCCGCGGCCGCAGGTCCCGCCGCGGCTCCCGCCGCGGAGCCCATGGCCGCCCCGCAGGCGGCTGCCGCGGCGCCCAGTGCAGCACCCCCGCCGCCGCCTCCACCAGCTGCAGACGCAGCCGAGGCCCCTCCACGGCGCCGCGCCCGGCGCGCCCGGGTTGGTTGCCCCGTCCCGGGCTGCCCTCGCAGTGACCTTGCCGCCAGCGCCGGCTGGTCAGACCATCAGGCAATGCGACAACACCTCAATGAGCATGCGGCCGGCAGGTTCCCAGACTTGCCGCCGGTCCCACAGGCCTACCTGGACGAACACAGCCTATCGCAATGCACGGTTTGCCAGCGCTTCCTCCACACGCGGTTCGGGCAGGTATGCCCGAGGTGCCGCCCCGCTGCTCGAGCTGCGGCCGCCGACGCCGCGCCGGCTGCACTCAACGCCGAGCCGCCCCCGCCGCGAGGGTTGCCTTCACTGGAAGAGGTCTTTGCCAGCCAGGCCGGCACGAAGAAGTACGTCCCTAAGGGTGCTCGGGACCTCTGGGCGCGGTGCCTGACGCAGGCCGCGGCCCTCGTCGTTCACACCAACAGCGAGGCGGCTTGGGTCCAGCTGGCTATGCTGCCCAAGTGCGTGCTGCGTCACACCCGGGGAGGGCGCGGCAGCCGGCGCGCGGCCGAGGCGGAGACGAGGCAGCTCTGCAGGCGTTGGCTGGACGGCGAAAGGGCTTCCCTTTGGGCCGAGACCACGGAGCGACGCCCGGCCAAGCGAAGCGCCACCGCCGCCGACAAGGCCAGAAGGTGTCTGGAGCTTGCTGCTGACGCGCAATACTCCAAGAGCTGCTCCAGTCTGGTTAGCGAGCCGCCGACAGCCGTAACCCGCGACGTCCTTCAGCAGATGCGCCGCAAGCATCCGCAGAGTCGTCAGCCTGTGGACTTGGCCGCCCTTCCTGCCGTGCACGCCGCGGCCGCCTTGCAGGTCGACGAAACCGTGGTGGCGAAGGAGGTCCGGGCTTTCCCCCGGGGCACAGGGACGAGGTCACCGGACAGCAGCGCAGCTTGGTCGCCCTCCTCGCTTGCGGCCACGCGCCCGCCTCCGTTTCTGAATGTTTCGCCGGCGCCTCCCTGGTGGCCCTCCCAAAGAAAGGTGGTGGCTTGCGGCCGGTTGCCGTCGGTGAGACGCTCCGGCGCCTTGTTGGGAAGTGTCTGTGCCGCGAGGTCGCTGACGCGGCGCGCGACCGCCTGGCGCCGCTCCAAGTCGGCGTCGCGGTGCCTGGAGGGGCCGAGGCGGTTGTCCACGTCGCCCGCCAGTGGTGGGCGCGCAACCTGGGGCACCGCGAGAAGGTTTTCGTCAAGCTTGACCTCTCCAACGCGTTCAACACCTTAGACAGACAGGCTCTCCTCCAGGCCCTCCACGAGGAATTCCCCTGCTTGGCGCCGTGGGCCGACTGGTGCTACTCGCGCCCGTCTTTCCTCCGCCTCGGCAAGCACAGGATCCGCTCGGAGTGCGGAGTCCAGCAAGGCGACCCTCTTAAACCTTTGCTTTTCGCGCTGGCTCTCCAGCGGTGCGCAGAACAGGTCCTTCACGCCGCTCCCCACCCTGCCCGGCCCGCACCCCCGGGCCAGGTCGAGCTCAAGGTGTTCTTCCTGGGCGACGGGACTCTGGCGGGCGACTGGCACGCCGTGGCGCACCTCCTCCACGAGCTGGTCGCCGCCCTCGCAGCGGTGGGACTCGAACTTAGCACCAGGCCTGGGAAGTGCGAGGTGGTCCCAGCCGGCGGCACTGACAGCGCAGTAGACTTGAACGCCTTCCCGCAGGGGTTCCGCCTCCGCACGGACAGGAGTTTCGAGCTCCTCGGGGCGCCCGTCGGCGACGACGCCTTCTGCTGCCAGCACACGAAGAATCGGGTCTCTGCGGCACAGGAACTCTTGGACACGCTGGGGGCACTGGAGGACGCGCAGGTCGGCCTGCACCTCCTGCGCCAGCGTGCGTCGTTTTGCAAGCTGGGCTATAGCGCGCGGGTAGTGCCGCCCACCGCGCACACAGCGGCCCTGCAGGAGCTGGACGACGGGGTGAGGGCTTGCCTCGAGCAGGTGGCTGGCTGCTCGCTCACCGACGCGCCCTGGCGGCAGGCGCAACTCAAGCTGCGGAAGGGGGGCCTCGGCTTGCGCTCAGGCGAACAGCACGCGGCCGCAGCCTACGTTGCCTCCCGGGCCGCCTGCTCCGCCCTCTGCAGGCAGCTCTACCCGGGCTACACCGACGAGGCAGGGCACGACGGGGGCGCGCTCGCGAACGCTGTGCAGGCCCACAACGCCCTCGTCTCGGACGCGGACAGGGCGGCCTTCGACCTGGAGCAGCACGGCAACCAGCAGAAACTCAGCGACGCTGTTGACGACGCGGCGCTCGCTAGCCTCCGCTCGGGCGCCTCGGTCGCCACGCAGGCGCACCTGGGCCTGCTCCAGGCGCCCGGCGCCGGCGCCCACCTCCAAGCGCCGCCCTGCGAGGCCGCGGGTACCCGCCTCCAGCACGGCCTCTGCCAGGTGGCGGTTCAGCGACGACTCCGAATCCAGTTCCTCGACCGGGAGGACTTCTGCCCCGCTTGCGGAGAGGTGATGGACGCCTGGCTGGACCACGCCGTTGCCTGCTCCTGCCGGGGCGACAGGACAAAGCGGCACAACGCGCTCCGGAACCAGGGGTTCTTTGACGCGCAGGCGGCCGGCTTCGCGGGGGCAGAGCTGGAGCGGCCAGGGCTCCTTCCACCGCGCGCCGCCAACGAGGGGCCGCCGGGCGGCGAGCTGGACGGGCAGGACTTGGACGCCGGCGACCGCCGCCCCGCTGACGTCTACCTGCCCAGGTGGCGCAACGGGGTGCCGGCAGCCTGGGACTTCGCCGTCACTTCCGGGCTTCGCGCCGACCTCCTCCCCGCCTCCGCCGCGCCCCCCAGCGCGGCCACGGAGCGCTACGAGGAGTTCAAGCGGCTGCGCCAGGACACCGAGCGCCAGTGCGTGGCGCAGGGCCTCACCTTCATACCCATGGTGGTGGAGGCCCACGGTGGCGGGTGGGGGCGCGAGGCCAGGAGAGCTTTCGCGATCCTGGCCAAGCGGGTGGCTGACGCCACCGGGGAGGAAGCCGCCGTAGTGGCGGACCCGCACGCCCAGCGACTCTCAATCTCCCTTCATCGGGAGAACGCGCGGGCGGTGCTGCGGCGGCTGCAGCCGTCGACGGGCGCGGCGGCGGCGCGCCTAAACAAAAAACAAACTATAAAAAGCAAAAATAAAAGAAAACAACATAAATCAAACTAACATAAACAATACGAACTAGCAGCCGTGGCCACGGCGGCGGCCGCACGACGCCGTGTGAGTCGCCGTCGCTCCGCTCGGCCTCCGCCCCCATCTCTTCCCTGCACGAACCCTCCGCCCCACCCCCCGAGCCGACCCTCCGCCCCATCCCCCACTACGACCCTCCGCCCCATCCCCAGACTGGCCCTCGCGCCCCGGCCTCCAGCGACCCCCCTCCCCACCGCACCGCTGACGAAACTCTAGGGGGTGAACTGTACCCCCCCTTCCCAGCGGCACCCTTCCGCCCACATCCCCAACGACGACCTCCCCCCGATCCCCCGACGACTCGCGACGAGACCCCCAGTGGCACGACGAACCCAACACGAGACACCTCGTAAACGCAAACCGAACGACTCTTCTGAGAGGCGCGCCCTCCCGCCCGCCCCCGTCGTGCGCTCTTTCTTGCCTGCTGCTACCTTTGCCGCCCCTCCCTTACCCCCCACTCCTCCTGCATGGGTATGTCTGCTCGCCGCGTTTGTCCCCCCCCTCCTCCTCCTCCCCCGCCTCCCCCTCGCCGGACAGCACAGCCTGCCCGGAAGCAGCGTGGCGGCGCGCAGGTCTGCAAAGCAGGCCTCCGGCTTGAGCTCTGGCAACGGCTTCAGATCAAGGCTGCCTGCACCCGACAAGCTATAGCGGAGCGTCGAACGGGCATCGCGCCCTCCGGGGACCCCGACACGCGAGTGGACAATACAGAACTCTCTGCGTCTGCCTCAGCGTCGCTCGTCGGCTCCTCCTCGCCCGAGCTGCTTGAAGAGCTGCTCCACGCCGCCTCGGCAGCTCCACTTGGTGGCGACTCGGCTGGCTCGACCCGCCGACCGAAGGCCGCAGCAGGCTCGTCCAGCCAGGTGTCCCCGAGGCCGCAGAGGCCGGCCGCCTCTGCCCCGCCTGGCTGGCGGAGGAGGTGGTTGTCGATCTCCCCCTCGAGCGCCAGGTCGAGGCGGGCGGCGGCCGCGTGAGCATCAAGGTACCATGCCGATCGTGGATCTGACCGAGGGTCCCGCGGCTCGGGCCGAGATGGCCACGCTCTCGACGGTCGGTCTGCTGGGTTAATCTCTGACGCTATCCATCTGAAACAACAGTGAACGTTGGCAAACAAACTGAGTGCAAGAACCTCTTGGCACGCACGATTGACTGTTGAAGTAGATCCCCGGCCCTTGCTGAGGGCCAACACCATGGACATGTTATCACAAAGGAACAGGTGACGAGCTCCCTGGGATGCCCGGGAACGTATACGCTGCCGAAGCCCCAGTACAACCCCTCGCCCCTCAGTACGCAGGATGTTCTCATGACGAAGCCAACGACCTTTTGCGCACAGGCGCCAGCTGCTGTCGTCGCCCATCTGGCTGGCGTGATATGTTCGAAAGTGACTCCTGCCTGGCGAGACATTGGGCGCTTTGGTCCCTGCTCCTGCGGCAGGCCGAGCGTCTGGGCGCGAGCAGCGATGGCATCTGAGACACACCACCGCCACTTCTCGGCCTGGCCCGCCGCGGCCCTCACGCTCTCCAGGTCCCAGTCGGTCTCCATCGCGCCGTGCCCGCCGAAGTCGCGGCGGCTGGCCCCCGAGGCGTCGGACGCGGTCACGACCGTGCTGTAGGGCCGCTTGGCGCCCACGAACGCGAAGCAGACCAAGGCCGCGGCCCGCCGCAGCTCGGCCTCCACGCAGGGCCAGAGCCTCCACCTCCTGGAGCCGGCCAGGGCGATGTACCTGTAGGTCTGCGCGAACACACTCAGCAGTTCACGCCGCAGGATCGCTGCCCAGCACCAGTGGCCAAGGAGATGCCGAAGCTCGTCTCCCGAGGCCCACCCGCGGGAGGCCGTGCGCAAGAGAGCCAACCTCAACTTCCACGTCCGCGACCGAGAAAGCCGTATCTTGCCAGAGGCGACCTCGAAGCTCAGGCCTGTGAAGGTGGTGTCCGCGCCAGCCGCCTCCACGCCCTTGCACTTCAGGCCCAGCGCCTCCAGCTTCGCGGCGACCCGCTCAGTCGGAGGTCACCAGGTCAGCCTCCAGCCCCACCACAGCGACTCCGTCCACGTAGACGGCCACACGGTTGCGGTCCGTCACTGACGGGGCTGCACGGCGATCCTGGATGAAATCGGAGAGGGCGAAGCCAGCAGCCTGAACACCAGCCATCACCATGCATTGGCAAAAGTAGAGACTCCACGTCCACCCCATGGGAAGCACCTCTAGGCAAGGTGACGCCCACGCCTCGATCCCTGGCGGCAGCTGGTCTGAAAGGTCAGGCCTCAGCTTCAGCAGGGTGGGAAGGTGGACAGCTCTCAAAACGAACATCTCCTGCGCCCCCCGCGGCGAGCCGATCCTGTAGAACGCGTTGTCCGCGTCGGCCTGAGCGAGGTGCAACTCCTGGTCTATGGGGGCCTCCAACGCTGACCAAGCCCCCGCCGTCGGGGGCACTGTGTGCGCTGGAGCTTCAAACAAGTCATTGACACGCCGAGGGCCAATAATTAAACGCTGCATACCATTCGATTTGTGCACAAAGAAGGCACCCGCAGTCTCCTCCCGCTGCTGCTTCAGGGAGACCACGCCAGCGTCCAACAGGTCATCGACGAACTGGGCGCAGGTAGATCGGGAACGAAACTTGCCGTCGTAGTGGGGCTTGGGCGCCTGGCTGCCGCCCTCGGGCTGTCGCTTCAACAGCTGCCTCCATCCTACCCATTGCTGCAAAGCTTCTCCCTCCAGGATGCGGCCCCCATCGGCGAGGCCGCCCCCCTTCG